>JARBJD010000659.1:0-25517 GCA_033064195.1 Blattamonas nauphoetae | reverse complement strand
TATTCTCTTCCAGAGTTCAGTTATTTCATACTTTCAAGTTGAAGCAAAATTTCGAAAATTTCCAAAAAATGCAAAAACCTTGGTTTTGGCGGAAGCTGGTGTATTTTTTCAAGGTTCCGAAGGTTGCGACCCTTCCCATCGGTCCCTTTAGACCGGCATCGGAACTCATTTTCTCGATTTGAGTTCCGAGACGTACGTTGGTCTTGCCAAGGGCCTAGACCATGCCAAAGGGCAGTGATATGTGAAATTAAATGCTTCCGCCAGGAATTGAACCTAGGACCTTCAGCTTAGTAGTAGTAGTGCGTGCACTCACCATTACCACTAGACTATCCGGTCCTGAAATTATCCCGGAAAATCAGAAACTTTATACCCGAAAAAAAGACACTATAGCAGATTTAAAATTTGAAAACTTTGTCAATAAATTCAATATATAGCAAAAAATGCTCCCGTGAAAAAGTCATGCTTTTTAACGAGGGTAACAAGTGACCAAGAATTAAGATTTAGCAGATCGCTCCCGTGAAATAGTCATGCTTTTAACGGGGTAAAATGTTAAAACGGAAAATCTAACTTATTTTGAAAATCGCTGACGAGAAAAGTCATGCTTTTAACGAGGGTAAAAAGTCGTTCCCGTGATAAATCCATGCTTTTAACGAGGGAGATAGGTAGACGATAAAAGGAATATATAGCAGATCTGAACATTCGAAGTATAAGGCACAGGTCGAAACTAATATTTTCAGGAGCCAGTAGCTCAGTGGGTATGTTCCAGTGTCCACCCGTTTCTAGGGGTGGTCTGATTCAGGCGAGGGGCAATCTTAATTTCAAAAAAATGAAAAAGTTTCAAAATACCAAAACAATTTCAAAATTAAAAAATTCAAAAAATTCAAAAAAAAAATTTCAAAAAAATACTTAGGAAAATTTCAAAAATTCAAAAATTCAAAAAATTCAAAATTCAAAAAATTCAAAAAATTCAAAAAATTCAAAAATTCAAAAATTCAAATAGGCATGGGCACCAGTCACCTGACTCAGATTTTGACTGACTCATTTTAACCCATTTTTTCATGAGTTGTTCGGAGGACAAAGGAAATCATCGATTTTGTGAGATGAACTGATTGAAATATGCTCCAGAAGGTTAATTCGGTCACAATTTCTCTTCGTGACGGGATGTTGAGACTTCTTCAGTCTACAACACGAGTTATGGTCTGATCGCATCGGTCATTCCTCCAAATACATCATTCTGACTGATGAGGACATTAGAAAACAGAATGATCAATAATGAAATGGAAGTCTTTGATCTGGTGCAATACAAAGGTGAAGTGAGATGGCTGTGAATGTGGATGTTGGTGGTCTACTGAACAACGCGAGAAGAGTGCACGCGGAGGAAGAGGATATGGAGACGAGAGTGGTGGGGAGAGTGTCAGTGAAGGAACAGGAACTGAAAGTGACGTTGCCGACAGAGATCGAGGGAGAGGCGATGCCGATTGCGGGCGACAAGAACGAGAGGCATGTCCCTCGAAGTTGGTTGGTGTTGAAGGTTCCTATTGCCAAGACGGAGATCAGAGTCTGAGCGGCCACGACAGAGCCAGACAACTTGAAGGAGCACGATTGAAGCATGCAGGAGCCAGAAGAGGTTGAGAGGAGGGGAGTCTACGAGGAGAGATATGTGGAAGGCAAATTCGATTGTGTTGACTGTGGTTGTTGCGTCCGTGTTCATCAGGCGGAAACAGTGGTGATTTGAAGAGTGGTTAGGTTCGATTCGTGTTCCGGCTGGATGGAACTCCCTGCGATGTCCGTCGTCCCCTTCAAACGAGCAGATACCATCACAACTACTGTCACCCCAATCAACGACATCTGACTCCCAGCTCACGTCACAGACTGACATGGAGCATCCTGCAACCCGTAGTCCTGCCACGAGACTTCGAAGTGTCCACGAACAGCTCCGTCTGACTCGCGAAGTAGAAAGGAATCCTCATCTCCTGTGGATTGAACGCGGATCGCGTGAGAAGCTTTTGAAGCGAAGATTGTCTGCTGCGTTGTTCTGCCACGATACTTTGAAGTGGTCTTCGGCGCAGTATTTGGATTCCTTGTCGAGGATGGGTGTTGAGATGAAGATGTCAGTTGTGCGGTTGGTTTGCTTGCTCAAAGTGTAATTCTTAGCGTTGTCCTACAGATTGATGTCCAGACTGGCTCCAACGTGCTTCGATTTATATCTAAGTTTGCAGTTGGTGAAGGATGACGAGGAGTGTGTGAGGGATGATGTCGAGGTATAGTCAACTTGGATGGCTGGTCCTGTTCCTTTCAGAATGCAGTTGATCAGAGTGAGTGACATCACCGACACAGAAAAGAGTCCAGCTGATACTGTCATGTTGGCCGTTTGAAAGAAGGTTGGTTTGATGAAAGAGACGCTGGTTGACGACGATCCCGCCCCTTCGATTCGGACTATCTTCGTGTTGACGAGAATGCACGTCTCATCTTCGTTCTCAGACGAGTATTCTCCTGCAGCCACAATCACTTTGTAGTTTGTTTTCACTTTGTTCCCAGCGAATGTCACTGTCTCGCATCGTTTTGACGAAGATCCACAATCCCATCTTTCGATCCAGATGTGGCGACATGAACATCGGCATCCATGAATTCCACCGTCGATCCAGGAAATTGACCAGACGTACCCAATGGGATGTTCTTGGCTTCTGATTCCTTCGTTTCTGTGAAAAGACCCTCCTTTCGTTTGGTTTGGACACCATCTTGATTGTTGAGCTCATCTCGAAAATAGTTATAGCCCTCGACGTCGTCAACAATGAACCGACTACATGCAATCATCACGATCTGCCCTCCTGATCGTTCCGTTTTGATGGTGGACACTTAGCGAGAGATGAGACAAAGAAATAGAAGAAAAGAGACAAAAGGAAACCTGTGGTGCCGAGAAACATGCAAATCACCATTCTGAAGAATTCCGGAGCTGCGCAACCGTACGGGTAGAGAACGACTCCGCCTCCAAACGACGGGGCAAGGCAGGACTCGAAGAGACACGAGCTGAGCAGATAATACGAAGACTGCAGTTCAAATCACATCGCTCCTCCGCCGCCGTTCAATCTGACGGTTTCTGGTGTGTCTGGATCACCTCGAAATGGGACATCTCCTCTTCTTCGATCCACGCATGGCAGATGGCCTTGCACGTGTAGAATGCACTGTCAGACACTGTGAGTTGTGCTGCAGTGGTCGCAATAGCTCCTCCAGATTGTCGTGCATTCTGTGAAGGTCGCTGCGGCGACGACGACCTTGCGGTTCGATGCAGAGACGGCTCCTCCTTTGGAGCTGCTGGTTGAGGAGCAGGATGTGAAAGCATCGTTTGTAACGGTGAGAACGGCAGAGGTATCGGATGGATTGAATTGGATGGCTCCTCCTTCCCCATTTCGAGAGATGGAGGCGAAGACATCCCCGATGAGTTGCGTCGTGCCTGAGAGTCTGCTGGCCTTCATTTGGTCGAGTTAAGTGGGAGAATGAGCAATCAAGAGTGAAAAGGGTGCGGAAACGGCTGTTGCTGAAAAGGGTGTTTGTGCAACAGGCATTGCATCGATCAAAGTTTGACGAGGTGATCACGACGGAATCTGTTACATCATCCAACCAAATATCATCCGTGCTGTTTGCGAGGAGGGATGTCAAAATATTTGAAAAAGTGGAGGAGATGAGGTTGAAACGAGAGAACAGTCCCGACGAGAGGAATGGAGTGTCCTGATTCAGAGAAGTTGAGAGAACTCCAAGACGGAACAGCAAGACAGGTGTTTGTTTGTGTGTCGACTGAATTAGGGATATTCATGAGTCGAGTAGTCGGATGGGCGAATGGAAATGTCAACCAGAGTGAGTGTGCCTCCGTGGCTGGCAAACGAGGGTGATAACGGTGTGTTGATGAACAGTACGAAGTTCAGCATGCTCAACGTGCTATAGGCGTCCAATATTGTGAGAGATTCATTTCCTGTTTGTGAGATCGAGACGGTCAAAATCTCAATGGTGCTATTCCGCAGGTTAAAGAGGGTTGGAAAGAGAATACTGAAGAAAATCAAATTAACTCAGATTCAAAAGCACACAATTGACGGTAGATTCCACGATCCTATCAGTTGTCACTTGGGATGCGATGCTCTGTCCTGCCGGTCTAGAAGAGATGCTGGTGACGTTCTGAGAACAAAGGACGATGAAATCAGATCAATTGTTCATACAGAGATACTTAAACATAATGATACACTTATTGTCTACATCCATAATCTGCGGGTGTTCTGGACCTGAAGGTCAAAATCAGTGTCCTTTCATCAAATAGAGTGGAAATGAAGGGAAAATCAGAATTTAAACCTTGTCGATTCACGCGCTGAGTTCCAGGTGAAAAGGAGATCGGACAGTCCAGTCAGTCCGGTGACTATTTGCATGATTGCATGGGCGGATCAGTGACTCAAAGTGACTCTCCACAAAAGTATGGGGTGATGTGATGACTTGTGGCTAAATTCGTTTGATTTATCTAAAAATGAGTGTATTTCAAAAATAGTGTGAAATGTGAAAGATAAACCAGAAAAGTCAATGGAGAGTGACGTGACTGTGGTTGAGAATCTGAGGAAGAAAAGGGGGAAATAAAGGTTATGATCCATCATAAAGTGACCTTCGACTGAAATGGGGACATTCTGGGTCTGCATTCCTCCAGAATTTGCCTTGTGGGGTGAGTCACCGACTCGATTTGTTTTGGTGACTGGACTCATTGATTGTGGACTGACTGGTGCCCATGCCTAAATTCAAAAATTCAAAAATTCAAAATTTCCAAAAAAGTTGAAGTATGAAACCTCGACGTAATTTCCCTTGATACTCAGGCAAAATGGTGCCCTCGTGGCTAATGCGTAGAACGAATTGAAGGTTGGATTGGAGCGGGACGAGCTGGGAGGCTGTCCCCGGGGTTCACTGTGGGCATCACTTGAATGTGACCGTAAATCATGCCCCCAATACCTTAGCCCTTCAAGGAATTCGCCAGCAGTAGTCATTGAGTAGGATCAGATAGAGTGATCCCCAAAGGAGTATCGGGTTGTCCTACGGTACAATCATACAAAAACTTGATAAAGGAAATGATGAACGATGAAGGCTTGAATGATTGAATGATTGAATTTCAAGTTGAAAAATGATACCTCGACGTAATTTCCTTGATACTCAGGCAAAATGGTGCCCTCGTGACTAATGCGTAGAACGAATTGAAGGTTGAATTGAGACGGTGGATTTCTAGGAATCCGCCCCGGGGTTCATGTTGGCCGCACTTAGATGTGCCCGTAAATCATGCCCACCCAAGACTTAACCCTTCAAGGAATTCGCCAGCAGTAGTCATTGAGTAGGATCATGATAGAATGATCCCCAAAGGAGTATCGGGTTGTCTCATGGTACAATCATACAAACTTGAATGAATGATTGAATGATTGAAAAATCAATTGAATGAATGAATGAAAAAATGAATTGAATGAAAAAATGAAACTTGGAAGAAAGAAACAAAAAAAGAAAGAAGATGAAATCTAGCACAACATGGAACAATAAATAAAAAACTCTCAACACACCTCACTTCACATTTCATTTTTCTTTTTTTTGATTTTTTAATTTGTATTAAATGACAACAGTGAATACTACATATGTCTCGCTAAAGACTTCGAACCCTCCAAAGGGGAGCGAAAAACGTCGAACAGATGCCAAGCAAGCTTTGATTCAGTCAATGAAAGAAGAGAACTGTGAACTTGTTTCTGAGTATGTCAGACATAATATCCCAGTCATCTATGTTCATGAAGGTGTTGAGTGGAGGATAAAACCAAAGTTGTGGAATCAAGGAAACAGACCACACATGTCACAACGTCGACACTACACTCAATCCTTTGTTGAGAATGAACTGAGGAAGTACAACTGTGAGCTCGTTGGTGAGTACAAGCAGGTTCCTGTTCTATCAGAGTAGGATTTGGGATGATTTGAGTGTTCACAAAATTAACGCTGATTTTTTTTCTTTGAATTTTTTAATTTGCATATGAAGAGTAGGTCCAGTTTGTGCAAGTGTGAGACCTCGACGTAACGTTCCAAGATACTCAGGCAAAATGGTGCCCTCGTGACTGATGCGTAGAACGAATTGAAGGTTGGATTGGAGACGGATGATCGAAAGATTGTCCCCGGGGTTCATGTTGGCTTCAGATTCTCGACAGAGAGTTTGACCGTAAATCATGCCCACCCAAGACTTATCCCTTCAAGGAATTTGCTATTCTCTGTGAGAGCGTAGCAGTCATTGAGAAGGATTGAGATAGATCGTCCCCAAAGGTATCGGGGTGTCCATAGGAAACTCACACGAACATGAACAGGAACTACTCAACGGCTATTTTTCTCTTTTTAATTTCAATGAAAGAGCAAACAAAAATGAATCGACAAAATACAATTCACAGATGATTGAGAAAATGATTGATCATAATCTGTCGACGATCACTGAGAATGCAGCAGTCATTCACTCACTACAGACGGAATTAGAAACGAATCAGGAAGAAGTCGACACACTTAAGAAGACAACTGAAGCACAGCAGACAGCGATATCCTCAATCCAAAAAGTGGTAAGCACAAACGGATCAATCAGTTGTTCAGCTGGTATTGCGACACCAGAAATAGGAGGATTGATAAATGTTAATGGAGCGAAGTGGAATATCTCAGAAGGATCACTTCCGAAGTATCCTGGAACATACCCGGCATCAACATTTAAGTCTGGAATTTCAATCTCACAATCGATTGCAGAAACTTCTGGAATTCAGTTCAATGGTGATGGTATCATTATGTGGTCACCATGTGATACACCAGCATTGTATTACTACGATGAGGACACTGGTTCAGGAGTATTTTCAATATCACCAACAGGAAGTTTTTCTCAGTTGTCAGACAGAAGAGTGAAAAGAAATATTGAACCATACCCTGATGTTCTTGAGCAACTGAATAAAGTCGAAATCGTGCAGTACCAATTCAACACATTCGACTCGAAGATCAACAAAGTGACAAAGCAAATGGACAAAGAGACAGATGAAGAACACTTGAAGAACTGCAAAGAGAAATGTGAGTGTCTGAAGAAGGAAAGCCAGAAGAAACACATTGGAGTGATTGCACAACAGATCCAAGAAATTTTCCCGAAGTCGTGAACGATTCCCAATCCAGATTGTCTTCAAGTTGATTATGCAGAACTCTCATGCTTCCTGTATCAAAGCCATTCAGGAATTGTGCTCTATTGTCGGACAACAACAGACAGTCATCAATGAACTAATCCAAAAATATAATTCACTGACTAATATTCCAACATGAGATCAACGAGAAATTCATAATACTCTTTGATTATTTTTCCATTGATTGTCTCAGTTGTTTCCATCTCAATTGATTCACCAGAACTGTCTTTGAACCAGATCTTCACAATCGATTGTCGAGTGCTTAATTCCCACTTCTTTCGCTTCGCAATCTGTTCGTTGCAGAAGGCAACATATGAATCATTGTGAGCATCAGTCTGGATCCAATCACCATGGATGAAATTTGAGGAATATCTTTGACATTACAGTTGACGAATCACCGATCTCTTCTTTCACATGGATGAGTTTGCAGTCAAGAAAGTAGATGTATTTTGTTTTCTTGAATTGGTAAAATCAGGAGGGAGTTGAGCAGTGTGAGAATTCTGAATTGAGAAGTATCTCTTCACCATTTGTGTTTTCTACAAAAATAAAATATTTGATTCTTAATATCCTCTCTTTACTTCTTCATATGCTTCTTGGAGACGGCGATCAATGACATATCGCACTCGTGGTTGTCCATTCTCAATCCAGAACAGCCAATATGATGCTTGATGCAATGCCAGAATCGGCGGAGGAGGTCCTTCTGGAGTTGATGTGAAATATGGATCCAGTTCACCCTGATTGATTGGGGTTCCTCTGAAGACAATGTTCACTGATTCTGCTGTCGATATGCCTTCTTCTCCACCAGCAATTTCACTTCGATCTGTTGGAACCATAAATGTGAATGAAGTTGCATCCGTTGATGGTCTCAGTTTCCTACTCCTTTCCACCATAGACGTAATTGCGAGGTTCACAGATGGAATTCTCAAACTCTTGTGTTGCAGAACAGCCAATGAAATCACCGTTCACCATCATCATTTGATAGAACTCTGGTGAGTTTGTTGACATTGGGAAATTGGGATAATTATTCCCTAGCATTTCGAAGTGACCAACATATTGAGGATTTCTGAAGACTGTACATTCATTTGGTCTAGATCAGGGAATAAGCACATAAGATTCATGAGATTGTTGAGTTTGATACTGATATTTGATCTCACTCCCATTGCATTTGCAGATGATTGAAATGATTGTGTGTCAATTCTTTCTGCTTTCAAGACGTACAATGTCTTTGAATACGTGTTGAAGAGGGATTGCTTCGTTGCATCAGTGATTTGATATCCGTAGCAAATAGAAGTGACTTTGTCCACCGATGAACTCAGAACCGTGGAAGTGGTTGATTTAACTGTAGTATGCACAATTCCAGTACTTGGATCTGGATCTGAATATGTATAATATTGATAAACTGGATTTCCGATTTGTGTGAATTCTTGAGTCACATTTGTGAATTCTCCATCTTGTAATAGTGCGTGATGAGATTTGTGTGTAGTATATTTTCCTAATGGATCTTTCTCCACGTATCGTTCAAGTCTTTTCGAATGACTGTGGGTACTCGAATCGGACAGTACACAAGTGAATCAGTTGTCAAATGAAATCTCAAACGTAAATTGCCAAAGATGGAATTTGGATACTGATCAAAAGTGCTCAGTGGAAGTAAATTCACAAACGGAATAACCAGAGGAATTGTAATTGGGAACATTGTTTCAGCATTGAGCTGGACAAGTAGCATCCACAAAACACTTGGATCCATTCTCTGAACATTTTCAAAAAGACTGTAGCAATGCTTCATGTTGTTTTTCTCTTCATAAGACTTGAAAGTGTGGTACAGAAATGATTCGTGAACATGATTATTCTGAAGTGTATTGTCAATGATGTTTCCTTTACTGTCGACTAGTCTCATATCTCGAATTGCATCTGATGATGACTTATATCCGTAGAACACTGCATACATTCCAGGGTGTAGTTCCTGTCTGTCGTCGGTTGTCATACGGAACAGTGATCGCGAGATCTATTCGTAAATGACTCTTCGCAAACTCAGTCACATCATGACCATCATAGCACAGTGGAACTTCAATCTCATCTCCGATTCTGCAAGGCATAGGTGGATTCGTTGGATGCACTTCTTGGATGGAATAAATGTGTGGCTCTGAATCCCACTGTTTCGGCAAGTATGATTGCACTTCAATTTGCCTCAATTAATGTCGATGTTGGTTTTGGATTGATTTGATCTGATACTTCTCATTTATAGAAAAACAAAAAATACAATATCAATAATTTTCTTTTACTGTTTTGTCTCCTACAAGATTCCTAAATCTTTGTGCAACGCTTTCAATGTGTGATTTGGATAGTACTCAACTTTCGGTTTGCCATTGCTGTATCGTAATACCCACCATGTGGTTGCAGTTGTTGCTAAAATTGGTGCAGGAGGATGAGTAAATGTTGTCATGTTTCCACCACTTTGACTTGGATTGTAAACATTATAGTATGTGTCAAGCTTACCTTGATAAATGGGATATGATCTCAAAGTGACAGGAACGTTTCCTTTGGAACTGATGGAATCATTACAGTTCGTAGGACACCCACTTCTCTGTGTTGAAAAGCACATAAGGAAGTCAGTGTTGTCATGAATCGGTCGCACTCGTGTCATTGATTCATTTGGATAATTCTGATCACCAGTGAGTTTCTCTACAACGAGTGAATCCGTCAGTGATCGCTCCAAATCATCAGGAACGGCTAGGTATGAATCTAGATTGAGAGTCGACAATGCAAACTGGTAGAAGCGAGCTCCAATAGTTGTAGTCGGTTGATCTTGATAGTATTTGTCGAGTAGATTCACTTGGATATCCTTCTGCATTGGATTGTGGAAACAAGTGACTTCATTGTCGTAGTGACGGAAGAGAAGCATGATGTCCTTGGCATTAACAACCACCATTTGTTGAGTGCAATTAATGCCTGTTTCAGTTGGTGTCTTCTGAAATGGATAGAACGATATCTTTTCTGCTGGAATAGTTCCTGGACGATCCTGATACATTTTCTTGAGATTCTCTTTCGCAATTTCTTTCATATTGTATCCAGAGCTCATGCAATACACATCATCAATGCGATAATCCATAATGTTGAGATGTATTGTTCATCAGGGAAGGTTCTGAGGTAATACCAGTCGGATGTATATACACAATCTTGTTTTACTGCCATGATCTTAAATGATTGACCAATTTGAACGAAGTTCTTTGTACATGGGGACGAGATATGGAAGAAATTGGACGATCACGATTACAATAAACAATTGAATCTTTATCTTAGGCGCTGCTGCAGTCCCAGTAACGATTAATGAAAGTGTGTTCTTCAGAGTGAGTTCAGGATTAACTGGACAACAAACAAACGCATCCTCATTCATGTGTACACTTAATTTCAAATCTCCAAAGAGGCATGCAGGATAGTCAGTCATTCCAGAGAAAATGAGAAGATCTTCCAGATTGATTGACACACGAATTGGAACATCAATTGAGTCTTTAAATACACCAGTTCCAGAAGTTGTTGTGAAATCGGAAAGTGGAATATAAACACCAGCAACAGCTTCGTCATGATTCCATGCATTCTGCCAAGGTGTGTGACAATGTTTACGATTCTCCAATTGACTCTTCGGCTTGATCATATTGTAGATGTGAGACTCCATTGACACGTCATTGGTTGTTGTGCTGATGATTCTCTGATTGTTGTGAAGAACAGTGAGGTCACGGAAGATTGATGCAGAATGTTTGAGTCCTACGAAGATGAAGATTCTCTCATTCATGTTCGATCCAACCTTGCTTGTTGTCTTCCAATTATTAGCTTTAATCCTTGCTGTCATTGTGAACGAAATGAATGAATCATCAATTTGACAAATATCCTGATTACCAGTCAATGGAATGATTATTGCCTGTCCTTTATAGAAGCGTGAATTCTCTGATGGTTTCAATTCCTGAATGGAAGTACTGTGTGCTCCATCATTCAGAAGATAATTAATGTGATGCTCAGACATGAGTTGCTGCTGTATTTGACCAATATCATCACGAGTGTACTTGATTGATCCTGTTGTATTTCCAGTCAATGATGATGCTCCAGTTCTTTTGTTTGTCAGATGTGTTATATGCGAGTTCATTTTATCAAAAATAAAAAAACAATAATGCTTATTTCTTTTTCAGTTTCTTCTTCTTTGCTTTCGGCTTCAGCTTTTCTTCCAGTCTCAGTATTTCTCCTCTGAGCTTGTTCGCAACTGCTGTGTTTCCTTCATTCATTGCTTGCTCATACTGAGCCATCTTTTCTGCATGGATTTGCTGATCCGATTTCACATCTGGAATCATCTCAACTCCTGTCTGTGCTACCTTCGAAATCAATGGTCCCACAAAGGGAATGAGATTCAGAAATGGAGCTCCAACTCTGAGTATGTTTTTGCCAACTGCTGCTAATTTTGATAACCAACCTGGTGCCATTTATGTAAAAATAAAAAACTAGAACACAAACAAATTATAATCCTTTGAATTGAATCTTGGAATTTGACGATTGTGGTATGTCATCGTTTGAATACCGTGCATTTCGTGGTGGTTCATAATCAATCATCTGTTGTTATTGTGGTGCTCGATTGATTGCCTTGTTCTGTTGGTACACATCCATCATTCCCCCTAAGCCGCTGAGTATTCCTCCTGCTGTTTGTCCAAACTTGTTGTTCGTCTGTGAGAGTAAGCCACCTCCAACCTGAAGCAGTGATGGAGCTAGAGGTTTGATGAATTGAAAGAACTGTTTGCCAATATTTTTGAGTTTGTTGAAACTTCCTGGTGCCATTTATAGAAAAATAAAAAATACAATTCATTAAATATTCTAACGAGGAATTGCTTTCGTCAGTGAAATTCCATAATTGAGGACTGTGTTGTAAGCTTCATTGAAGGCAATGCTCATGTCTTTCCCACCAACAAGGATCTTGAAAATGGTTCGAAAGATTGGGAGTTTATTCAGACATAGGCACTTGTCAGACAGGTCATCCAGTTCAATCACCACATCATTGATCCCAGTGAGTGTAGCAATCAGAGCACATAAATCACTTTGGTTTGTGATCAGTTTCTTCGATGGTTCAATGAGATTATTCAATAGTTTCTTTTCACATGCAAACGCATTTTTGTACACAAGCAGTAGTTGGTCTTTGAATGCTGAAATGTTAGAAGTGTATTCTCGCAGTGGAATTGAACGGCTTTGGATTGGTGCTGATGGATAGATCTCCATTGGTGGTGGATCATACGTACCTGGAACATTCTCTAGTTCGACATTTGCACCTTGTTCATTTCGATCTTCGAGCTTTGGTCTTCCAGAAGATGCTCCTTTATTGTCGATGATGACATTGTTGGTGATTGACGTTGGAACTGAAGAAGAACTTGTGTGTTTCGTAAATTGACAACTTAGAATTGGCTGCATCACTTTCTATAAAAATAAAAAATATATATTTATGTTTTTAATCACTCATATCTTTCTCCAAGTGTGCGAATCGAGCATATTCAGGCATATGTCCTGTTTGGAATCTACCGATATCTCCCGTTCTTGTTCGGTACGCTGCAGTTGTCTGTTCGTTCACAAATGTTGAGATGTTTGCTGAATAACGACCAAGGAAAGTTTGCAAATCTTCTGTGTTTGAAATGATTTCGAGAAACTGTGGATGAATCTGTTCTTTAAATGCTTTTCTTGCTTTCGTTCTCTGATGATCTGGATTTGAACTGATGAAACCTTCAACATAGTCTTCAAGCCACTGATCCCACATCTTTGATGCAATCTTGGATTGAATGGAATTGAAAACCATATTGTCCAACACATTTTTGCTGAGATCTGCTGGTTGTTCTCGACTGGCTCGATTCACCTTCAAAGTATCATTCATGAATTCACCAACAGCTTTTTTCATTATTGCATAAGGTTGTTGTGATCGTTGTGCTTGCATTTCTTGGTAGTTGACTTCGCGATAGTTACCTGGTAAATCGTATGTTCCAGTTTTGAGGAAGTTGTTGTGTGCTGCTTTGATTCTTCTTCCGTGATCTTGACGAAATGATGAATACGGAGTTTGTCTACGCATATCTGGTGTTGGATTTATTGAATAGTACGTCTCGACGACAGGTCGACTGTTATATGATGCAAGCATGAAACCATTCGCTGCTACCAGATCTCCATTGTCTCTGTCGTAGACCATCACATCAGGAACTTTTCCATATTTTTCCATTTTGACTTCCCAATTTTGTCCAGTCCTTTCAATGTATTCCAAAGCTGATGGAACACTACTGAGTGCAGAATTGAATTTGGTGCGAATGTCATCATCAGCATAGATTCTTTTCATTGCATCCAAAGCCCCCTGATCATATCTCATTTTCGGTTTCTTCGCTGGTGCTTTTCTCTTTGCGGGAATGTATTGTATCTTCGACATTGTGTTTTCATACAAAATAAAAAATCCAAAACTATATTTTAATTAGAGAGAAATCATAAATTCTGAAAGATCTTCAACAACAAAACCTTTGGTTTCGCGGAGGGTGGAACCCTCTTCTCTTACAGCATACGTGAATGCAAAACTGAGTGAAGCATCTAGTAGGAATGTTTCTCATGAAGTGCAATCACAGATTCATCCAGACCTAAATTTCAATCGCAACAGTGTCAATGTCCTCGTTGGAAACCAGAGGAAGTGGAAAACATTCAATGCTCTTCGAGAGGTTGCCAAGCTCCAGAATGTTCAGGTTGAAATGAACTATTCCATTTGTTTTGTCTTCGTGACTGATAAGAACATTGATCCAACCTTCGACAAATTTAAAACAATATTGAACGTTCCTTATGTGAAAGTCAAATATGATGAAGCACTTCCATTTCTGTTGGAACTGTCTGAATCGAAAGCTGCATATGAAGAGATCATTGACAACCAGTGGCAAAACAGAATTACTGATGAATGCAGAGATGATCTCTTTGATGCTCTATACATTGATGACTTCTCAGTGAAGAATCTCCAAACGATTATACTCTTCGATGACTGTCGCAGAATCCTTGGGGAACGAAGAGCATCCAAAAATAGAATGACAATGATGGACTTATTGTTGGAGAATCGACAACCAAAGTTTACTTTCTTTCTGACGATGCATGAGCTCTTCAGTTTGTCAGCAGATATGAAGTCAAACATTGACTCAATGTGGATCTTTGGAGGATTCAACAAAGAACGAATCAGTCGAGTCTATCCTCAGTTGAACTCACCAATCGATATTCGACAATTCTGGAATGTCTACCAACGAAAACAAAAATGTGAAGCAATCATTCTTCGATACAACACGGATGGAGTTGCACTGACTGAGATCAACAGAGAAGGTTTAAACCGAACTGTCCGTTAACCTAGCCGAAGGCTTCGAGCCCGCCTAGTCGGCGAGCTCTTGAATAAGATTACCAATCGTCTCGTCAAGACTTCGAAGCCTCATGCTGAGAGTATCTGTTAGTGTTCGAATTGATTCTTCAATGTCTGAAAGCCTTTGATCAATCGAGAGTGAAGTGGAGTGACCAGTGTTTTCAGAACTGGATTTCCTCAGTGCTATCTCACCTCTTATTTTTGTGATTCTGTATCCATCAATTCTGATTAACCTGTTCAGTTTCTGTGTTGTGTATTTATTCAGTTCTTCTCTGTTCTTTTCCAAATGTCTCTGAAAGTCATAGATGTTTTCAAAACATTTCTGTTCAGGATCAAACGGTTCTAAAATTTTCAGTGATGACATTTCAATGGAATAAAAATATTTGAAACAGTTTTGATTTAAACTAAATTGAACTCATTAATGAACTCAGGAGTTAACTTGTCAATTGAGTCTGCATGGAACTTGGTGTGTTGGATTGGAACGTACACTAGTTTTGGTAGACATGTGAGTCCATTCAGCAGTTTTGCAACCACATTTCCGTGTTTGTACTCAATGAATTGTCCAACAAATTGAAACTGCCTTCGCTTCTTCTGAAACTTGGCAACAGTTTTGTTCAAGTCAAGGTGGATCAACAGAATGTTTCCTGGTTTGTATCGCCAAAGCAGTTGTGTTTTCTGCTGTCTTTGGATGTTCTTTAATTGTTCTTCACAACTGGAGATATACAGTGCTTCGATTTCACGATTGTTTTGTGCTTGCTCTGGTGTGAACTTGTTCCAGTACGCTCGATGTGGAGTCATGTTGTAGTATTCCACCATCTGATTCATCAGTGAATGATTTGCCATTTGTGTCGCATTGTCCTGGAATCCATCTCTGATAGTTCTGATCACTCGATCGACAATTCGATTGTGATTTGTGAAAGGTGAACTTGTGAAATATGTACTCACCTTTTGTTTCTTGAAGTACGTTGTTGCTTCTCCACTTGTCCATGCTGCTTCACCATCACCACGAATATTGTTGATGCTAACTCCACGATGATGAATGAGATCGTTGATTGCTGTCTTGACTTTGCTCCATGATTTATCCAGAACAGGAATTACTACAAGGTACTTAGTGTTTATGTGGATGGCAAAGAGGTAAATCTGCAGAACTGTTTTCGACGTTGGTGATTGGATAAAGACAAGATCAATTTCCCAAGATCCAAACTTGGGAGAGAAGTAAGGTCGGTCACACTTCTGAGGAACCTTGTTGTCTGATGTCTTTTCTGAATCTCCAGTGATGTCTTTGGACATGAATTGCATCTTTGATCGAAACGGATATTGTATTTTTGTCACGGCTTTTGGAATCGTTGGTTGATCAATCATCGATGTGTTACCTCCTTGTTCCCTCCTTATTTTCCGAGGATGTGTAGAATCCCATCGGTGAACATATTCATCGTACCATTCCTGAAATGATCTTCCACCAAATGGGATTTGTTTAGGATGTGCTAAAAGGAACTCAGTTTCGTCATTTCCGAGAGTTCTGCTTACGTGTGAAAGAATAAACATATTTCGATTCAGTTTCTTTGATTCAACGATCTGTTTGTCAATGAATTGTTCCATTTTCTGTTGATTATCCAACATTGAATGCTCGGCTTCAATTTGTTCCTCCTCGGAATTGTCCTTCTGTTGATGATCAAAATAGCCTTTCACTTGTTCCAACATTCCCAGTACTTGCCTTGTCGTTGGTTCGACCTTGTTGATCTCTCTCACATATGGCACAAAACCTTTGTCAATCTTCACAATTGTTTGTGGATCTGGTGACTTGGGGATCAGTGGATCATCATCTTCAAACCTCATCTCTTTCATTGGGAATTCATATTCTGAACCAATTGATGTCGGGTTTCTCTTCTGTCCAGGAATGATTGGAGATTCAGGTGTTTCAATAGGTAATGGTTGTGATTTTTGACTCGGAGATAGTGTTGGAAGTACGATGGCTGGTGGTTGATTAAAATGAATATTCTGCACTTCCTGATAATACTGTTGATATGCTCTGTACGCTTGTCTTGCAGTGTTGTTACTAAGGATCCATCCGGTGAATTGTTTCACAAATCTTTGAACAACAATTTTTCCATCAGCAATGTTTAAATCAGGAGGTAATTCTCCATTCAGCCAATCATTGAAGTATGTCTCATCATTTGCGTTGTATTCTCCATTTGAATCATTGACATGATAGGTTGGTAAAATCTGGGAAAACGTAAGTGTGACTTTGTATATTTTTGTGTTGGAATGCATCGTACTGTCCAGGAGGTTCTTCACTATTCGATCAATTTGTGTTGAATTCAAATACGGTCTACTCATTTTTAACAAAAATAAAGTTTGTATTTATTGAATAATATAATCAGTTGCTTTCAGTCCATGAATGAACGGAGGACATGATTCATTTTCCATCACGATTGCCTTCAGATGAATTCCACTGAGACTGAGTTTCTGCTGTTGTATTTTCGCAATCTCAAATCCATTGCTGTCATCGTCAGTGTGAGCTCTTCTCGTTTGAAAGTTCAAGGTTGTTGTCACTGTTTTCTCTCCATGAAGACACTTCACATAATCGTCACTTGTGATATTTGTTTTCTTCAGAGACACTCCTTTGATTTTGCATTTCTCATCGAGCGAGTAACACTTTGGTGCAAGGCAGATCATCTGTTCACCTTCCTTCTCAATCGCTAATCCCAACAACTTCTTCTCATCATCAACTCCCTTTTCAGGATTGGGAAACCATTCATATTTGTGTGCATCATAGAATTCCTTGTCAGCAATAACGTGTTCAAATTGTTGATGAATTCCAGCGTTTGGATCACCACTAATTGCCCAATATGCAGAGTCAGTATCCCCCTCACAGAAATGAATCTTGTTCATGTCGAGGCATTTGTACATGAAGTTGTAGATGAAATTCAGATACCAGAACTTGGCATTGTCGAGTGTGAATACTGCTTCTTGCAGACATGTTTTACAAGATGCTTTCTCTCTGTCTTCAATCACAATGTAGTTGTCCTCATTGATCTCTCGAGTGGCCACAAATCCTTTCATCATTTGTTTCAAGTATGTTCTCTTCTCATTGCAGATTGTGATCGAGTTGTACTTCTCAGTGTTCATTCCGTCGTATCCGTAACTTCCATTCAAGTTGGTCTTACAGAATTGTTCCTTTCCTTTATTTCCAACCTTCATTGCTTCTATTCTATCATTCATAAACGAGGTCACGAATGGTTCAAATCCAGCGTGTCTCGAGAATACCATCACACTCTTGATGTCATCGATGATGAAGTGGCAATAGTCGATGAGGAACCACAGATAGTATGTCGAAAAGAACATATACTGATCGTGTGTGCTCAAGAGTTGAGTCAGCTTTCTTTGTTTGTCGTCAGTCTTCAATCCATGTTTCTTCATCAACGAATAGGTCTTCTCTCCAATGTTTTCTTCAGTCGTATTGACCACAATGTTACGGAAGATTGGTGGGAAGTTCATGAAATCATTTATGTACTTCTCTTCGATGTGTCCTTTCAGTTCTGCAACGAACAATGTCTTCTGATTCTTGTTCGCGATGATCTCCCGACATTCTTTATCTCCTGTTGCTGTGTACAGACATCTTCCTGGCATATACATTCTGTGTTTTGTGTATGGATTGTTTTTGTTCTTGATTGATGAGAAAGCACTTGGATACAGTGAATTGAAATCAACACCACACACGTGAGTCATGATGTGTTCAGTATCGGTTGATTTGACAACACCATCTTCAAATGAGAAGTGATTGATTGGTGTCACGTCTTTGATATTCTGTCGATGCTGAACATTCGATAATCCACCAGTAACTGCTGCTCTCAGTTTGTGATATGTTTGCTCATGTGTCAGAGTCATTGGGAGTGATTTCCAGATGCAATACTTCTTCAGTTGAATTCTCAATCTTGTGAGATGTTCATCATGGTCTGACTTGTAGGTGTTGCAGTAATCACAGCAGATCTTCACGTTCTCTTTTGAATGTCCTTTTGCATTGTCGATTCTGTCTAATGTAGGTTTGACTGCTTGTGAGAAGTGGCACTTGCAGATGTAGCAAACTCTCTTGCACTGTTGAACAAACCAGTCGTAGTCTGCTTCAGTGACATTGGCTGTAGTATTGCGATGAGCTTTCTGGTCTTGATACCTGTAACCTTCAACTTTGTATTTCCAGTATTGTTTGGTGATCTTGATTGGACCAGATTCGTCACATTCGTGGTAGTCCGCATCAATATCAAAGTCTTTGTAGGCACACGCATATTTGATTGCTGAAGCATTTGCTGACAGAGAGAGATTGTGCAACATATCCACTTTGTATTGGAAGTTCAAATCAATGAGATTATCAAGTGGTGCAATCATACATTCGACGTCTCTGATGTTGTAGAATTTTAGATAGTCCCATCTGTTCTTGAATCCTTGTTTGTTCCAATCATCAAGGTAAAGTTGGTATTCGGTGTCGGACATTTCACTATTATTCAGACTGGAATAGAATTCATACTTGGAGAAAGGTTCTTGTTTGCACAGCACTGTATCGTAGTCTGATGAATCAAATGATTCGTAAGCAAAGAATGATTTCTGGAGTGTGGTGTTTCCTCCAAAAGCCTTCACTGCATTATCCAAAGTCATTGGTCCTGTGTATGACATCATGTCAATGAACCGAAGTACCTGTTGTGTTTTCTCGTGTCTGATCAGTACTTGTTTGTACTTTGTTGTTGATCCAAGGAAGCTCACCACTTTCCAATCCTTGTCAACGAGATCACGGAAGATGAGATTTATGTCGAATCTGGAGCTGTTGAACCCGATCACACTGACTTCATTCTGTGAGGGGATTTCAGGGTCTTCTTATTGGTTGTTCTCTCGAACAGTGTCTGCATATTTGAAGAGTTGTCTGATCCATTGCTTCACAAAGTCCTTTCCATCTCGAAGATCAAAGTAGATTGACTTCACACCTGATTTTGTTTTGATTGCTGATGCAACAGAGAGAGGCTTCAAGTGTGAGATCAACTGAGTATTGTCATCCGAGAAGAGATTGTCAAGAATGAGATCCTCCATTGTTTCGAAATCGTAAGTGATGTAGTATTGTGTTGGTTTGAATTCGTCTTGTCTCTTGTGTGCCATCAGAAATTCATGAGTCTTGTTGTTAAGAATGTGTGGTACATATGGCCTTGGCGTTTTATCAAGTGAGATCTTCTTCACATGTTTTCCATCGACTTCTTTGCATTCTTTGAGATGTTTCTCGTAGTAAGCCTTGAAGTGAGAATCCTTTACTTGGAATCCTCTCGATTGACAGTAGGGACAGAGTTTGTATCCAGTGATTTTCTCAGGATCGATAATGTACATTACATGAACGAGAGTTGCAGTGGGCGGAATCATCAGAAGTGGGAGAACTCTTGCATCATCATTTTCGTTGATGTACGATTGACTGATGAAATATCGCTTCTTGTCTTCGTCGTATTCATAAATGTGGACGGTAATGTTGAATTCAATCATTGCTTTCTCAATATCACATGCAATATCAAATCCAGGATACTTCTGAAGATGTGGTGTCAATTGTCGAGACTTCAGATGTGAAAGCTTCATCCATTGTGCAAACAATCTGTAGGCTTCACTATTCCTCATATTGATTGAGATTTTCTTCTTTGGAACCTCATGAAGAGTGAGGAATGATAGTGCTTGAAAGAAGCAGATATTGTACTCAGAATCGACGTACCGAACGTTGTATGTTTTTATGTGTTCAGTGAGAATGGCATTCGCTTTTCCAGCAACTGGGAATCTGTAAACTGCAACAAGAATCGAATGGAAGGCGATGAAGATTGTCTTTGTGTCCATCAGTGTTCTCTCTTGTGACTCTTTGATTCGATTGATCGCATATTTAGAATACTCAGTGATGTCTGCTTCACTTCTTATCACTGTTGGAAAGCTCTTAGATGTGTTCTCCAGTTCTGGTCTGAAATCATTGTACAGTGTCTCATATTTGTCTTTTCTCTCAACAATCTTTCCGAAGTCAAGACTGATCTTGAATGGTCGATCCTTCTCTTTTTCATACACTGTTTTGATGAAGGTTGTGATTTCCTCAACATTCTTCAGATGATTGTGGAAGTACAGCTGATAAGGTTTTCCATTGTCTTCAACCTTCTCGACCTCATTCTTCTTGAACTTCTTTCGTGCATTGGTCAAACATTCATTGAAAGCAAGTTTGTCTCTTGGTTCAGCAAGTAAGATGCATTCATTGAATCCATCAAACTGCTTCACTTTTCTTGTTTCCATTTGTTCATTCTTCTTCTGAATGATGAACAGATTCTTCATCCAATGATCCATCAGCTTCTCTTCAATCGACTTTAGTTTCCTCGTGATCTTGAACACTTGCTTCTTCAATTCAGTTTCGTTCACTCTTGGATTTGCTTTCATGTCAATGATGATTACATTTTTATCCTCTTCATTCATCATTGCATTGTTGTTTGTTTCATTCTGTTTCTGAATGAATTGAGCTTGTTCCATTTGTCGTTGGTTTCTAACTTCTTGAATGAATTTCGGTATTAAATTGATATTAAGATATGCTGTTGGATTCGGATTTCGATATCCAACATCTGGGTGTTGAAGCATTGCCAGGAGAAATGAATAGTGATGTTGCTTGTATGGGCTGTCAGGTTTGTATGTTCGACCATCAGTAAATGCGAATTGAGTGTTTGGAAATAGTTCTCTAACTTCTCTGATTTGTTCCTTCACTTTCCAGAGTTGTGTCATTTACTACGAATTAAAAAAATTAAAAATAAAAAAAGTTGAGTGATTATTTTGGCTTCCTCAAATGTGGCTTCTTCTTTGCCTGTAGCCAGGAATCTAGTCGCACTTTGAAGACTTCAGTTCCACCAATTTCTCGATATGTGAATGGTACTAGAACTTGCTCGTACTCACCAACGAGCTCACAGTTATACTTCCTCAGTTCATTCTCCACAAACGATTGAGTGTAGTGTCGACGTTGTGACATGTGTGGTCTGTTCCCTTGATTCCACAACTTTGGCTTAATCCTCCACTCAACACCTTCATGAACATAGATGACTGGGATATTATGTCTGACATACTCTGAGACAAGTTCACAGTTCTCTTCTTTCATTGACTGAATCAAAGCTTGCTTGGATTCTGTTCGACGTTTTTCGCTCCCCTTTGGAGGGTTCGAAGTCTTTAGCGAGACATATGTAGTATTCACTGTTGTCATTTAATACAAATTAAAAAATCAAAAAAATAAAAATGAAATGTGAAGTGAGGTGTTGAGAGTTTTTTATTTTTTGTTCCTTGTTGTGCCAGCTTTCATTTTGCTTCTTTCTTTTTGTTTCTTTCTTTTTGCAGTTTCATTTTTTCAATTCATTCATTCATTCATTTTCAATCATTCAATCATTCATCATTCAATTTTTCAAGTTTGTATGATTGTACCATGAGACAACCCGATACTCCTTTGGGGATCATTCTATCATGATCCTACTCAATGACTACTGCTGGCGAATTCCTTGAAGGGTTAAGTCTTGGGTGGGCATGATTTACGGTCAAACTCTATCGAGAATCTGAAGCCAACATGAACCCCGGGGCGGATTCCTAGAAATCCACCGTCTCCAATTCAACCTTCAATTCGTTCTACGCATTAGTCACGAGGGCACCATTTTGCCTGAGTATCAAGGGAAATTACGTCGAGGTATCATTTTCAACTTGAAATTCAATCATTCAAACATTCTTCAATCGTTCATCATTTCCTTTATCAAGTTTTTGTATGATTGTACCGTAGGACAACCCGATACTCCTTTGGGGATCACTCTATCATGATCCTACTCAATGACTACTGCTGGCGAATTCCTTGAAGGGCTAAGGTATTGGGGGGCATGATTTACGGTCACATTCAAGTGATGCCCACAGTGAACCCCGGGGACAGCCTCCCAGCTCGTCCCGCTCCAATCCAACCTTCAATTCTCGTTCTACGCATTAGCCACGAGGGCACCATTTTGCCTGAGTATCAAGGAAATTACGTCGAGGTTTCATACTTCAACTTTTTTGGAAATTTTGAATTTTGAATTTTTTGAATTTTTTTTGAATTTTTGAATTTTTTGAAATTTTTTTGAATTTTTGAATTTTTTTTTTAAATTTTGAAATTGTTTTGGCATTTTGAAACTTTTTCATTTTTTTGAAATTAAGATTGCCCCTCGCCTGAATCGAACCACCCCCCTAGAAACGGGTGGACACTGGAACATACCCACTGAGCTACTAGCTCCTGAAAATGTTAGTTTCGACCTGTGCTTTATATCTCGAATGTTCAGATCTGCTATATATTCCTTTTATCGTCTACCTATCTACCCTCCTCGTTAAAAAGCATGGACTTTATCACGGGAACGACTTTTTACCCTCGTTAAAAGCACGACTTTTCTCGTCAGCGATTTTTTCAAAATTAGTTAGATTTTCCTTTTAACTTTTTTACCCCCGATTAAAAGCATGCTTTTTCACGGGAGCGATCTGCTAAATCTTAATTCTTGGCCACTTGTTACCCTCGTTAAAAGCATGACTTTTCACGGGAGCGATTTTGCTATATATTGAATTTATTGACAAAGTTTTCAAATTTTAAATCTGCTATAGTGTCTTTTTCGGGTATAAAGTTTCTGATTTTTCGGGATAATTTCAGGACCGGATAGTCTAGTGGTAATGGTGAGTGCACGCACTACTACTACTAAGCTGAAGGTCCTAGGTTCAATTCCTGGCGGAAGCATTTAATTTCACATATCACTGCCCTTTGGCATGGTCTAGGCCCTTGGCAAGACCAACGTACGTCTCCGGAACTCAAACCGATAAAATGAGTTCCGATGCCGGTCTAAAAGGGACCGATGAGAAGGGTCGCAACCTTCGGAACCTTGAAAAATACACCAGCTTCCGCCAAAAATCAAGGTTTTTGCATTTTTGAAAATTTTCGAAATTTTGCTTCAACTTGAAAGTTTGAAGTAACTGAACTCTGGAAGAGAATATTTCTCTAAGTTTGACAACTTTCTGAAATGAAAATGACTTTTACTTCAAGTATTTTCTGAATTGTCAATCGGCATGGAGAAAAAGCTATAGAAGTGGTGTCTTTGCCAACGTGGTTCCACATTCGCCTTCTATACTACTGATATGACAATCTGAACGAATTAGTAAAGATGGATGGTTGTGCAGGAACAGGATGAACAAAAGTTAATGAATCCTCCGTTCGAAGTCAATTTTAAGAAAAAGATGAATTTTCATTTCTATATATTTCAACAAATCGAAATTTATCAATGATTCAGAAGGAGAACAAAACAAAGGTCAATAATCAAATATTCAGACAAACAATTTGTGTCCAATTCATCGGTGGATGGGTTTTCCAATTTGGACGGGTTGTCAAACCACGGTCAACGAAAAATACTATTTTCTTGAAACCCAATATTGGTCAATCTTAGAAAAGACAAACATTTTTGCATTTTTTCTCACGGAACCCGACGAAACCTCAACATCCCGCTTTTCGACCCTTTTTCATGTGTTTTGGCGTATCATCACAACCTGTGAACCAATTACGATAAAATTTTCCACAGCAAAGTTTCTTTAGGAGAAATGAATTTTCTAATCAAATGAGACAAAAGTGAGTATCTGGGAAATTGTGAAACATGCGATTTTTCGCTCAACAAAATATCAGGGTAAAAAATTGATTTTGTTGAGTGTATTTATGAAAAATTTACGAAAGTACTGTTTTCTTCGATTCCAAACGGATGTCTGGTTCGAGAAAAATCAAAGAGGTTGGAAAATGTTTTGAGATCTACCATCTGCAGTATTTTGAAGATTTCTCAGGATCGCATGGGATTATCAGTCTAACATTTAATTCTTGTCTTATTTTGACCAATATTGGGTTTTCCAGAAAACATACACATTGTTGACTCGGAACAGAATTGGTGACGATACAAAATGAAATCGATAAAATTGATGGGGATCTCGAAACAACGACCAAAAGAACCCAAATTTTAAAGGACAACAAAGTCATGAAAAATCAAATTTTCTGTAATATTTCAAGTGAAAGCAGACCGTAGCAGACATTCCTGCTTTTCAATCGAACCCCCATAATCACACCGAAAATCTGTCAAAATATTACGATGTTTCAACATCCCAATCGTTCACGAATTTATTTCACAGGCATATTCATAAATAGTTAGTCATTTTTGTCGATGTTTGAGACTCAATTCTCACGTTCCGATTGATCTGACCAAAGAAAAAGGGGAATCATTACAGACTGACCCTTGCGGATCAATCAAATCATCATCCCAGAAACATATGATTCAAGACAATATTAGATTTTAATGAGAGATTGAGATTAAATCCGTTCACAGATTCCTCCCAAAAATGATGATGGTTCGATCGAAGAGCAGATGTCACTATTCGACATATCCTTCCGCGAATTTCTGAGGACTAATCACTCCAACCACATTTGGTTCCAAATGAACTATTTAATCGCTTTTATCTAATAAAGTCGTCCTAATCACTGGAGTCATCACCCTCAATACCCTCAGAAATGCGTCTGAGCATTCATGATATTCCTGAGGTGGATCCAGACCAATTCATTTTATAGTTGGAGTCAAGAAAGGAGAAAAATTGAATCTGATTTCTCCTAACCAAAACGGTACATTTTCTATCATCGGAAAACTTTTATCATATCAATTGCCACACTTCTCGACACCTCGCCATCACCTTCCAAAACTTGAAATTACAATGACCTGGCAGAAACTCCCAACAATACGATCAATGCTAGATGCATCCAAGATCTGGCAATTTGCTCACCGAACTACCCTTCAATCCAAGAGGCTCTGTTTAGCACCTTTTGAGCACTGTATCGTTCGATGTGAGGGTGAACACGAGAACATATGCGTCTCCAAAGTCCGTGGACAGATGTT
>JARBJD010000658.1:0-25628 GCA_033064195.1 Blattamonas nauphoetae | reverse complement strand
TTAATCGCAATTCGCTGTTCCTCAGCTTCGAAGATGTGGTCATTGAGTGCTTGGATTTCGTTTGTCGTTCTTCTTTCTTTTCATCATTTTCCTCAGGGAGAAGGCTTAACTCATGTTGAGCCTCCCTTAATCGAAGGCATTCTGGGCAAATATCTGTTCTTGTTTTTGCTGGTTTCAGTTTGGTCGTCAACCTACAAAAAGTGCTGTACCCAATCTGTATCCCAGTTTCATCTCCTATTTTTCTCCAGATTTCTCGTTTTGGTTGACTTATCTTTCGTTCAAGCATCCAGTTTGACGGATCTTGCTTTCGCAATTGCTGCGCCTGCGACGATTCGCTGGAGTGATCGAAGATGAATTCTTGGAAAAGAGGTTCGTCTATCTTTCGAGGTGCGTGAGATGGTGGAGGTACTGTTTTTTTGTCTCTCATGAATCGAACTTCATGTTTGTGCTTCTGTGCAGATACGTATTGACTCCTTGTTTTATTGTAACCAGCCACACACATCTCTTCCAAAGTGTAGTAGGCAGCCAAAACCGACTCAATATCCAAGGCATCTATCTTACTCTTTGACGAATAGCAAGCAGATCTCCAAGCAGATTCATCTCTTTCTCTAAATGCAATTATCGAACAAAAATGAAAAACGACTCGTATCAAACCTCTTTGTGACTTCTGAATGGAAGCGAGAACAGATGGACACTTATCACTCCTCGTTACCAGGTGAAGAACAAGATCATCCGGATTTGTCGGCAAAAGCGCACAAATGGCCTCCCATGCACAATTTGTAATTGACCAACGATCATGTCTCTTTATCCTTTGAAGGCTTGTCGAGGAGTCTTTATTCATCTTTCTGAAATGACGTGTCCAAAATTCGTCTCATTCCGTGAGTCTGTACAGCTTCACACATGTTGAACGCGACATCGTGACAAGCTATGATATTAAGAGCGAACATTCCATTATCTTTCGTAAAGTCTTTGATTTCAACGAACAGTTTCGAAATGGTTGTTTTGACAAGAAACCACCGAGAAAACGCGAGAGACGTCACGATCGTTTCCGACATTGGGATAAAAATCATCTCGGATACCGAAGGAAAATTCAGTCAAAAAATGAGCAACATTTGTTTTTACAAACGCACCATAGTGTGTTGCAACATTTCATTGAGAATCACACACATGTGTTGTGGCACAGCGCGACTAGTTCTGAGTTGAAGAATAATTGTTCAGAAATAAACAACAGTTTCACTTGTTCATTTTAACGAGACTTTTCACAAAAAACTGACAGAATGAAGCGTAACACTCTTGTGTTGTGAATAATGGATGAAGTAATTTAATCGTCAGGGTTTTCCTCTAGTGTTATGTGTCTGGTGGCATGATTGCTCCACTGAAGATGAAACGTGGTCGTCCAACACAAAAGCCACGTGATTATATTTAATTCTCACCCATCGTGAACGCGAATTGGTACTCGATGAAGTTGCGGAAGGAAAAAAGTTCGATCAACTATCTTCGACTTTCCTCTCAGTAGATTGCCGAGAAAGACCTTCTCCATTCTCCCTGATTCGTTTAAGATATCATTCGACATCGTTCTCGTAAAACAAGACAAAACATAAACCTTAGGGATTTCTCTCGTTTTCAGATTCGGATACTTAATCTTTTTTATGAACTCAAAAATTCTTATCGATATGTCATTCACCCAGTCAGTGTCAGCAACCCGGAAGCTGGAGTTCAAACAAACCATATTTATCCAACTAAGAAAAAATAAAAATCGAGAAATTTCCTATTTGGGGAATTCGAGAAATCCTCAAAATACCTTATTTTGGCCACTTTTCAAAATGTGGGCTAATCATATCTCAACAACCTGTGAATTGATTTTGATGAAATTTTCCATAGAAACGGTTTTTTGGTTAAATGAACATTTTGAAAAAATTGTGAAAAAAAATATGGGTATTCGGGAAGATGTGAAAAAACACTCTTTTTCTCCACACAAAATATTTTAGGAAAAAACATATTTTTTGAGCATCTGTTTTCGATATATTCACGATAAAAATGCTTTTTGTTTGGTTTAAAACGAATCTCTGGTTGTGGAAATACGGGCGTAGAAAGTTTGAAAAAATGAGTGTATTCCTGCTGCCTACAGTATTTTGGGAATTTCTCGGATTCCCCAGGGCATTGAATTCTCGAATTTTAGTTTATTCTTACAGTCTGAATAGTTCAAAGTCGAAGTGAAATAATTCAAAGTCGAAGGACCAAATTTTTGGACCAATTTGTTCTCGTGAACCTCGCAAACCACTCTTTCTTGATCACAACAACAGAATCAATGATCATGGTAACGGCTAGTCAAGTATCATCCGACACCATTCAACACTTTCTCGGCTATACTTCACATTTTAGGGTTCATTTCACAGTAATTCTTCGCGCCCCGACCAAAACGCACGTGCACATCCATCAAAGCACGTCCGGCACCATCGCCACAGCCACCAATGAAGCATGGTCCTCACAACCGGCCCCTCCATGAGCCGGCTCCAAACATCGAAGAAAACCAAGACGAAGAGAAAAGCTTCTGGGAGGCAGGAGACATCACTCTCTTGACTGTCGCCTCAACGGGAATGATAGAAAAGGAAGGAACACCCCAACAGTCACCAGCAAGCCTTTCGCCACCACGGCCAGGCGCAACTTCCTTCGCTCACGTCCCCTTCATTTGCACATCGGAGCACCAAACAAACGAGCCTCCGATTCAACAGCAACCCGTTCACCTGAGCGATGAATCAGACGAGATGATGAAAGACGAAGAACTCCGCCCAACAGACACTACACAAAGGAAACAGAACAGCTCGACGTCCCTCACCCCCGGAAGCGAATGGACCACCCGCTGCCTCGTCCAGCTCGCACGCAAGTTGGACAACACCAACCTCAAACGAACGATCACGCTGGTCCAGAACGGGCGAACGAGATCAATCGAGCAGGTTCACACGTCCCTCGCCACATCATACAAATCAAAGCAAATAGTGTCAATCCTCAACTCAACCGTCCCGATCCTCCTCGATGCAATTGAACAGGAAGTGAACATCCCCCTCCCACCGAGCCTCCAATGAAAACTCGTCAAAGACACTGCAGACGAAGACATCTCCACC
The DNA here is from genome assembly GCA_033064195.1 of Blattamonas nauphoetae. Lineage (NCBI taxonomy): Eukaryota > Preaxostyla > Oxymonadida > Blattamonas > Blattamonas nauphoetae. The sequence goes on along the minus strand of JARBJD010000658.1, from coordinate 22,506 downwards.
TTTTATGAACAAACAACACCAAGAACTCTACAAAACAAACACTCTCTCAACAGCCAAACATTACCAATTGCCAACCAAATGACAATACATCTTCGGAAACTGGAACAGAAGACATTCGAACTCAAAATGTGACCGAAGATGGAGGAACGGAAACGGAGGATCAGAAGAAAATCGAGAAGAGACAAAGTCAGGTCGAACAACTCAAGAATCATATACTCAACAGAGCCAAAACAACACCAATCGCCGAAAGCTCAACGCAAACTGAAGCAGCGAATCCAGAACAACTCAAAAAGACTGGAAATGTCCAGAAGACAATGGACAGCTTCTTCGATGTTCAAAAACGAACAACCCCTTCTCAAGAAAAAACCGAACCACCCCTTCCACCACACATCGTCTACCAGCTCTATCAACAAACTTTCATCACAAACAACATTGACTTCACCAACTCCTTCAACTCCACCACCAACATATTCAACTGTGACTGTTTTGTACCCCAGGTTCCTTCTCGGGTGAACACGTTCATCAGGATTGAAAACCATTCAATCATGCTATCTGTAGTGATTTTAAACTTTTTAGATGAAAAATGTCACTTCATTGGTCTGAAAAACAGCCTGTGACATGCAAATGGCCGAAGGATTGAACTAACGTTTGAGATGTGTGAAGGAGTCATCGGTGTGACGAGTTATGGAAACTGTTGGCCTTGTTCAACTTCTGCAGGATCTGATTTACTGGTTTTTCGGGGCTGAGACGAAGAATTACTGTGAAATGAACCCTAAAATGTGAAGTATAGCCGAGAAAGTGTTGAATGGTGTCGGATGATACTTGACTAGCCGTTACCATGATCATTGATTCTGTTGTTGTGATCAAGAAAGAGTGGTTTGCGAGGTTCACGAGAACAAATTGGTCCAAAAATTTGGTCCTTCGACTTTGAATTATTTCACTTCGACTTTGAACTATTCAGACTGTAAGAATAAACTAAAATTCGAGAATTCAATGCCCTGGGGAATCCGAGAAATTCCCAAAATACTGTAGGCAGCAGGAATACACTCATTTTTTCAAACTTTCTACGCCCGTATTTCCACAACCAGAGATTCGTTTTAAACCAAACAAAAAGCATTTTTATCGTGAATATATCGAAAACAGATGCTCAAAAAATATGTTTTTTCCTAAAATATTTTGTGTGGAGAAAAGAGTGTTTTTCACATCTTCCCGAATACCCATATTTTTTTCACAATTTTTTCAAAATGTTCATTTAACCAAAAAACCGTTTCTATGGAAAATTTCATCAAAATCAATTCACAGGTTGTTGAGATATGATTAGCCCACATTTTGAAAAGTGGCCAAAATAAGGTATTTTGAGGATTTCTCGAATTCCCCAAATAGGAAATTTCTCGATTTTTATTTTTTCTTAGTTGGATAAATATGGTTTGTTTGAACTCCAGCTTCCGGGTTGCTGACACTGACTGGGTGAATGACATATCGATAAGAATTTTTGAGTTCATAAAAAAGATTAAGTATCCGAATCTGAAAACGAGAGAAATCCCTAAGGTTTATGTTTTGTCTTGTTTTACGAGAACGATGTCGAATGATATCTTAAACGAATCAGGGAGAATGGAGAAGGTCTTTCTCGGCAATCTACTGAGAGGAAAGTCGAAGATAGTTGATCGAACTTTTTTCCTTCCGCAACTTCATCGAGTACCAATTCGCGTTCACGATGGGTGAGAATTAAATATAATCACGTGGCTTTTGTGTTGGACGACCACGTTTCATCTTCAGTGGAGCAATCATGCCACCAGACACATAACACTAGAGGAAAACCCTGACGATTAAATTACTTCATCCATTATTCACAACACAAGAGTGTTACGCTTCATTCTGTCAGTTTTTTGTGAAAAGTCTCGTTAAAATGAACAAGTGAAACTGTTGTTTATTTCTGAACAATTATTCTTCAACTCAGAACTAGTCGCGCTGTGCCACAACACATGTGTGTGATTCTCAATGAAATGTTGCAACACACTATGGTGCGTTTGTAAAAACAAATGTTGCTCATTTTTTGACTGAATTTTCCTTCGGTATCCGAGATGATTTTTATCCCAATGTCGGAAACGATCGTGACGTCTCTCGCGTTTTCTCGGTGGTTTCTTGTCAAAACAACCATTTCGAAACTGTTCGTTGAAATCAAAGACTTTACGAAAGATAATGGAATGTTCGCTCTTAATATCATAGCTTGTCACGATGTCGCGTTCAACATGTGTGAAGCTGTACAGACTCACGGAATGAGACGAATTTTGGACACGTCATTTCAGAAAGATGAATAAAGACTCCTCGACAAGCCTTCAAAGGATAAAGAGACATGATCGTTGGTCAATTACAAATTGTGCATGGGAGGCCATTTGTGCGCTTTTGCCGACAAATCCGGATGATCTTGTTCTTCACCTGGTAACGAGGAGTGATAAGTGTCCATCTGTTCTCGCTTCCATTCAGAAGTCACAAAGAGGTTTGATACGAGTCGTTTTTTCATTTTTTGTTCGATAATTGCATTTAGAGAAAGAGATGAATCTGCTTGGAGATCTGCTTGCTATTCGTCAAAAGAGTAAGATAGATGCCTTGGATATTGAGTCGGTTTTGGCTGCCTACTACACTTTGGAAGAGATGTGTGTGGCTGGTTACAATAAAACAAGGAGTCAATACGTATCTGCACAGAAGCACAAACATGAAGTTCGATTCATGAGAGACAAAAAAACAGTACCTCCACCATCTCACGCACCTCGAAAGATAGACGAACCTCTTTTCCAAGAATTCATCTTCGATCACTCCAGCGAATCGTCGCAGGCGCAGCAATTGCGAAAGCAAGATCCGTCAAACTGGATGCTTGAACGAAAGATAAGTCAACCAAAACGAGAAATCTGGAGAAAAATAGGAGATGAAACTGGGATACAGATTGGGTACAGCACTTTTTGTAGGTTGACGACCAAACTGAAACCAGCAAAAACAAGAACAGATATTTGCCCAGAATGCCTTCGATTAAGGGAGGCTCAACATGAGTTAAGCCTTCTCCCTGAGGAAAATGATGAAAAGAAAGAAGAACTGACAAACGAAATCCAAGCACTCAATGACCACATCTTCGAAGCTGAGGAACAGCGAATTGCGATTAAGGAAATAAGGAAGAACCTAGAGACAAACCAGTTTCTAATAATTGCGGATTTTAAAGAAAATTGGAAAGTGCCGATTGCTAAAGAAGAATCGCAAAAGGAGTTCTTTAACAAGCAGCAACTTTCTGATCTCGCATTTGTCGTCCACTACAAGAATGAGGAAGGTCAAGATGACAAACAAGTTTTTCATTATTTATCAGAAGTTCTAAATCACAATGCGTCGTTTGTGATTGAAGCGTTGGAACAGATGTTGGAAGATTCATTGTTTGATCATGCCCAAGTCTTGTATTTTTCATCGGACTGTGGACCCCATTTTCGTAACAAACAGTTTCAATGCTACTTCCTTTCAGACATTCCCACTCTCAACCCCGCTATTTCCACATTCATTTACTACTACTTCGAACATCATGGTAAAAACATGTGCGATGCAGAATTTGGTACTATGACGAAGACACTGCACAACCACCCTCCCGACAGACCGATCGAAACGTGTTCAAGATTTGTTGAATATTTCTCGAGTATCCCTCATTCACCAGACTCAAGAAAGGTGCAGTTCGTTGAATTCCAACCATCATTTGCGTCAGAGTCACCAGAAATCGAGTATGAAGGCGTGACACTTTACCTTTGCTACACCCTCACGAACGGTAGACTCTTGGCCAGCGTATCAGCTGCGATTCCAATGTCACAATGGCTCCAAGTGCCATTCAGACATATGAAAGTTTACTACGATTTTGAAATAAAAACCTGGCACCCCGAAATCGTCTCCTTTCGTCAGGGCACTTCACATGGGAAACAGGCAAAATTTCGAGAGAGGAGACGCATGATGGACAAAGGATCATGTCTGGCCATCGATAAGGCTGAATCGGAAAAAGAAGTATCGCTATTGTGATTTTTCACATTCTCTTGTTTAGTTGATCAGCAATCCAATAGTCGACACTCCTTTCATCCAAAAATCCAAGAAGGAGATAATCGAACGATCACCTCGTCCACAACGAAGACTGAGAGAGGTGATTCCCAAAAAAACCGAAGATAGCGATTTCACAAATGGTTCCGAGACCGAAAATGAAGGAGATGAAAAAGACATGGTGACAGGAGAGATAAAACAAAAAAGAATAAGGAAGATAAGAATGAAACTCGAAAATTGTGAATATTTTAAACTTGTTACTGGTGGAAGACTGTAAGTCATTTCACTATTTTGTGTTTTACTTCGTACTATTGAGATTAGAGAATATAAAAACGCGACCAACATTTCATTGAGAATTACACGTGTCAATAATGACTTCTATTCCTCTCGGAGAACCATATCAAAAAGTCCCTGTTGATATCATCGAACCGAACATGCATGAGCTTCCATCTCCACCAATACATTCATTTGCCTCTGAGATAGAAAGAAAGAACTCAATAGAATTGGAATACCAGTGATCCTGGTGAAGAGGTAAGCCGCAAAGACGAAGTGGTGATTCTGATGATGAATGGACACCAATCTCCACTAAACTCGCGGGAAATAGAGCAAAATGAGAAGGAAAATACCGAATAATCCAATCGACAAACATCTCACTCTTCAGTCTCTACATGGCTGTCTCATTTTGGAGTTCGTTTTCTTGAGTCAAGTTCGAAAACGAATATTGAGTTTGAAATCAGGAAAATAGTTGTGAATCTGATTGAAGAAATGTTGGATATTGACTTTGAAGGGTCCTTTCAGTTTATTGCCAAGAAACGATTCATTGGCTGCAGTCGCTCTTCAATTGAGTGGGTTTTTTTGACTTCAGAAAAAAAGTTCAAATTCCCATCTTCGAATCTCTGTCAATCTCATAAACGAGACAGGAATCGGCCATCCTCTATGATTCATTGTAGACACAATTTGACGTGATTCTCGTGAAATTAGACTTGACACTGACAAGATTCATTTATCTCGTTTGAAGATTCGGGCCCTCGAACGTTTTTATGATGTCAAAACTTCTCACCCAATTTTTCGAGTTCTGAACATCTTGTTTCCATTCATATATTTATCATAGTCAGCCTTCATGAAAAGAACATCCTTCCTCTTGAATGCAAAAACATCGAACAGATGTTTGTTCATTGTGTGAACTTTCATGGATAATCATCATATGTCACGATCAACGGAATTCAAAAGATTGTTTACTCACAGAAACAGAAGTTCTTCCACAGCATCTTGATACTGACAGAGTGGGAATTTTAGCCGATTTCAAAAAAAAGTATTCTCCTTCCGATTTATCCAAATCAACTCTCATATGAATACTTTGAGAAGTCGAAAAAGGCAAGAGTTGTTCTTGCGAATTTTTCAAAGTTAGAAGATGAAAAGAAAACGAAAGTAACGTGGTTCTATCTGGGAGAAAGATGTCCAGACACCACTACTTTAGTTTTATCTTGTCTGGAAGACCTTCAGGACTCAGTAACACTTCAAAACAGACCGTACGTGGCCTGTTTCTCCAATGGAAGACCTCACATTCGAAATCGAATTTTTTGTGGATCACTCACCGAAGATCCACGCTTCGAGAAAACAAACACATCCGTGCATTTCTTCGAGCTGTGCCATGGAAAATCCGAAGTCCATTCGTTTTTTGGACTCATCACTGATGACCTGTTTGAAGTACTACCTCACGGTGGAACCTTCAATCAAAATGTTCTGACGTTGTTTTTGGAGATGTTTCGTTGGTTTCAAAAAGTACTAACTGAAAGATGTGGTTCATAATTTTGAATTGGGACATTATTCACGTTTCTCCAGAATTATGCATTTATTGAATCCAATTTTTGAAAATATTAAAGGTGAGATAATCTGACACAACCTATCTGGGACGAGAAAAGACAAAAAGTTCGGAGGAAGGAGAAAACTTGAATGTTGCTATGTGCATCGATCCTCCCCCATTCCTCGACATCTCTCAAAGAAACTCTATTTTCTCCTTCCTCCGAACTTTTTGTCTTTTCTCGTCCCAGATAGGTTGTGTCAGATTATCTCACCTTTAATATTTTCAAAAATTGGATTCAATAAATGCATAATTCTGGAGAAACGTGAATAATGTCCCAATTCATAAATATATCCCACATCCATGACTCAACATTTTGACAAAAACATGATTTCGAGTGACTTTGAGCCAGACAGGAATATTTTCATTCTTATTTGTGGTGTAATCCGACTGATTGTGGGGTCTAGCCCACGAGGCGATGAAAACATACTGTATGGGCCGATCGCTTTGATTGATTATCTGGACAACCACTATGGTCACGTTATGCAAAAAATTCAACTGAAATCAGATTATCGTACTTCAAACTCAATAGAGACTCTTTGATCGATGAATTGGAAATGGAGGAAAATCTGTGGATGACGTGTGAATGGGAGCGTAATTCAGGAAATGGCTTTCTCAAAATTCGTCAGAGGACGTTTCGGTTCCATATTTGTCTGAAGTTCGCTCTTCTTTTCTTGCTCCTTCCTCTTGAGTGTTTGAAGTGTCGGGATGTCTTCAACGAGAGTAGTGTTGTTCGCGATGTTGATCACTTCGGCTGGGATAGAGAGTACGAGGTGATGCTGGGAGAGAGAGGACGAGGCGATGCTGGGAGAGAGAGGACGAGGCGATGCTGGGAGAGAGAATGAGGCTTTCATGAGAGAGGAGGAAGCGACTCTGTTCGCGATGTCGTCAACCTGGACAGACAGTCTCAGCACGAAGCTCTTCCCAACACTCCTTCGCTCCACTCGTCCTCGCTCCCCAACGTCTCTCAACCTGGAGCCAATTCCCACATCTTTTGAGAATGGGGCAACGAGGACAAAGACAGCGGCGGTAATCAAACTAGGGACACCGAAGAGATGGGAGATGCGTTTGGAGGAGTTGCCGAAAGTGACAAGAACATCAGAAGTTGAAGCGGCGGCACAGCCCACAGCATGTTGTTCATCCCGTTTTCGGTATGTTTCTTCTTCGTATTCTTCCTTCGTTTTCATCATTCCTCACCGTTGGCGGGTGTTCTCCACAGAATCCTCTTCCAAACAGTCGACTTTGAGAGACACGCAATCTCCCATTTCGGAATCACACAGAACAACTCCAAGAAGGTCCCTGTACGATTGCAACACAGCAACATTGCTTGGGTCCGCAGTGAGGAGAGATTTGGACTGATTTTTGGCTTCAGCTTCTGACTTCACAATTTCGCTGAGTCCCTTTTGCAGGGAAACAAAAGTTGTTTGTTTTCGGCGAAGACTCTCGAAAAATGCAATTTGCACATCCTGAGCGTCTTCCTTTCCGTTTTCTGCTTCCATCAGTTGGCTGTTCTCTACCATCTCAACAGTTTTCATACCTCACTTCCACATGCTGCACATTGACCATATATCAACAAAAATAACTCTCAACGATGCATAATGGACGGATGTTGTCTTCGAGTCGAGTTGAACATGTTGTGGGCTTTTTTCTATTTTTGCAAAGATGCTGGAGAAATACTCCATGTAACACCGTCATTGATCCGCTGTGTGGGTTACGCACTAAGATCATCATTTATACAGGGAATATATGATATAACACGTCGAATAAGACTGAGAGAGAGAAAAAGTTTGCTGGTCGAGTTTGCCAGATGAGGGGGTTGTATGAACGGTGGGTTGACTGACACAAAGATCAGTAGAGGTGGTTAGCGGTTGTGTAGGGGTTTCATTTTTCAGACCCGGGTTCGATAGTCGGTTGTTGGACGGATCAGATTGATGAACATTTTTTCGGTCAGATCTTGATGTGGAGACTCCATTTTCTCGGAAAACGTTAGTTAGAGCACGGAGAGTGCAAAAAGGGGTGCAAAAAGGCGAAAAAACGAACCTCGATGCCGGGAATGGGGTACATTTCGAAGTGGGCTGGATCAAATGAGATGAGAATGGAAACTAAGATGAACAATAAAGAGTGTGAAATTGGTTTTATTCTGACTTATGCTTTCTATTGTCTGGTGGGCGCTTGATGATTGTGCTTTTGTGCTTCTCGCTCGATCCGCTCTGCTCGCAAAGCCTGGGGGGAGATGGGAGAAGGGAAAAGAATGAGTTTGGGGGGTAGAGAGGGACTCCTGCTGGCGGTCCGGTGCCGAGGCCAGGCACTCGGTTGTTTCTCTCGCGCTGTGCCACTTCTTCTGCTTCCTCCTTGTCTCTGTCTTCCGTTGTTCCTTCTTTGGGCTTCTCTTGATCATGTCCTTCCTTCTTTCCTTCCTTCTGGCCCTTCTCTTCCTTGCAATAGGCATCGTCTTCGTCCTGTTTGCCTTCGTCTTCTTCTATATTCTGCGTTTCGAATCTCCGCCGTCCATCTGCAGCAACATACCCTTTCCTAGACGAAGTTTGGTTTGTGTTAGTCTTAGGTTGGGCGTTGCTGTGATGGGTGAGGGGAGTGGAGTGGCGGGGAGGGGAGGTGGGGGTGTTTGGTGCTCCGGTGTGTGAGGTGAAGTGGGGGGATGGTGAGGTGATGGGTTGAGGTGGTGTGATTTGAAGGTGATGTGTGGTGTTTGCCTTGTGAAGTGTGGGGTTGTTGTGTGTAGTGTTGTTGATGAGTGTGATTGAAGTGTTGTGGAGTGAGTCTCCGGTGACTGAAGTGATGAGGTTGAATGATTCCATGTCCATTTCGATCCCAACAGTGCGCTTTCTTTCTTCTTCCTTCCTCCTAGCAAGATGGCTGAGCGTCTTGATGTATGTCTGTTCCATGTGGGAGCGAACGAGTTCCATGATGACTGATACTTGGGTGAAGAAGATGGGGAGTGGGTTGGGTATCTTCCTTTCGATAGCAAGCTGTTTGATGAAGTCGAAGAAGAGTGAGGCGTTGGGGCCTGAGTGGCCGTGGTCGCTCAAGCCAATGCCGATGACTGTGTGGCTTTGGCCCGCTCTGCTGTACTTCCTTTCCTTCTTCCTCTCTGCTTCCTTGACTCTGCCTTTCGGGTCCATCATCCCTCTCTGCGTGTGTGATCTGCTTGTGAAGTCTTGTGGTATCACGAGATCAAGTCCGAACTCAAGGATCCTTTGGCCATCGTCTTTGATTCCGAGGATGTCTCGGACGAAGCGGTGTTTGGTGTAGCCAGTGGTGACTCTGAGTTGAAGATCGGCTATTGTGTTTGCTTCTTCATTTGCATCTTCATCGTCTCTTCCCATCTTGGTCTCGGTTCTCACAGTGATTGACGGGATCTCCTTGAGTGTCTGCGCAAGCAGGAACTTGATGGCGTGATGCCTTGCGAGTCTCTCACTGCTGGTTCGCTTGCAGCAGCCGGCGTGGTCTTCCAGCATTTCACACTGGCATGCAGGACAACGGAGTTGGGTGGGTGCGTGTGTGTGTGGGTTGGAGTCCATGTTGAAACGGGTGGCCTCCGAGAAGGAGAGGGGAGGTTTCAGAAAGAGATTGTCCAGCGCGCACCTGAAGACGTTGTTGTTTATCTTGTGGTACCTGTCTACTGGAAGTGTGGACCGCCACTTCTGATTCTCAGCTGACTTGATCACATTGTGCTTGTTCTGTTGGTGGACGGACAGCAATGACAGCTTCGCTGCTGTTTCCTCCTTCGTCATGAGCTCTCTCAACTGCTTCTGACCCTGTCTCGCTGCATCGTACTCTTCCTTCGTCAAGTGTGTGATCATCCTCATTACTGGTTTCGAAGTCGAGAAGGATGGCTGTGTGTCCCTTGACTCGAGGTCGACCTTCGCTCTCTGGATGTGATCGGCTTCCCACATCTCTGGGTGGAGCGATGCGTGTGAACAGATGAGTGATGGAAGGGCTGTCTGAACGAATGAGGGGATGCCGAGTCCTCCTTCTTTGATTGGGAGGTGGATGAGGAACTGTTGGGAATCAGGGATGTTGAAGAGATTTGAGAGGTGGGAGGTGATGGTGGTGTCTGCGGAGATGAGGGCTTCCTCTGAGATGAAGGTGGTGGCGAGGATGTGAAGGGGTTTGGAGGAGATGGATTGACGGAGGAGATGCAAGTGTGCTTGGTGACTGAGGAGGGAGACCTTGGGAAGCGTCGACTTGATTCTCTCCACTCGCTCCATGAAGAAGTTGTCTCTGGTTTGCTGGTCGTTGGTCACGATCGTACCAAGAAGCTTGGCCGATGTTCGAGGAGTGACCGAGTGACCGAGCACGTTGATCGGTTTGGTTGAGGGGACGCCATCGACGACTGACATGATGACCGTCTTCGTTGGATTGAGGGTGAGGCCGTGTGCAGTGAGGGATGTTGAGAGCTTGGTCAGGCTGCGGTTGAGTTGGGCTTCCGAGTTCGCCATGAGGACAAGGTCGTCGAGGTAACCCCATGCCGTTGCTCCGCCAGCTTCAGCTTGCCTCATTGGTTCAGTGATGTAGAAGGCAAAGAGGGATGGAGATAGTGGACATCCCTGCTGGACACCGCGGCTGTTTGGGATCGCTGCTGTCTCCTCGCCTCGACTGAGGATGAGGGTCTCTTGCTCGAAGGAATTTCTGATGAAGTGCAAGAGTTCAGCGTCGTAGTCCTCGATGTCTGCCAGCTTGTTGAGGAGTTGTTGTCTTCGGACATTCTGAAAGGCATTGGACATGTCAAGCATGACGATGAACTGTGTGGTTCTCTGTTGGATTGCCTCGTCGATGGCATGCTCCACCGCATCAACAACCACGCTCCTGCCGTTCCTCACACCCACCCCGACTTGTCTTGGGGAGGTGTGCCTCTGCAACCAACCCTTGTTCCGTTCGAGGAGTAGGCGAGCCATAAGTTTCCGCAAGGTGTGTTGGACAGCGATCGGTCTGATCTTCCCATCTGTTTTCGGGATCCCGACCATCCTGCACACGCACCACGCTTGAGGGAGATAGTTCCTTTCGAGGCAGAGAGAGATGAGATTGCCCAATTGGTCCTCCACGATCTTGTCGTTTCGGCAGCATCTCTTGACGAACTCAGCTGTGAGGCCGTCGAGCGAGGGTGTGGAGTTCGAGTTGAGACCATTGGTCGCGTTCCTGATCTCCAGTTTCTCTCCACTGCGCACTTGTTCCCTTGTCCTCCTGTTGACACTGAGATAGAGGGCCTTCCTGTCCTCATCGTTGTGGAGGGCTGTGATTCTTTGCTTCACTTCGTCGAAGGAGAGTGACTGTGTGCGACCGGCATTCATGTCCTCGATCTCTTTCGTGATGGAGCTCGTCTTCCCTCTTGCCACCAAGTTCTCCCACTTCTTCACTGCTCGGTTCAATGTCTCTTCTTGGCTCAGCCTCACTGTCCTCTCTACGGTCTTCCTCTTTGGTTTGTGCGTTCTGGCTTTCAGCTCTGACGGGATCGACGACAGCTTCCACATCAGCTCATCTATCTCCTCTCGCGACCAGTTTGTGTCTGCGAGGCGATCGTTTGCTTTGGAGAGGAGGTGGGCAAGGAGTGTCCTACCTCCGTGAAGATGCTGTGTCGTTAGGTCTTCACTCCAACTTGTGTAGCCATTCGTTGGGTTGAATGGTGGGAGGTCTGCTGGGCGGAGATGTGAGGCTTCTTGTGGTTGCTTGAATGTCGGGATTGGGATTTGGACTGTGTTGGGGAGGCTGTGTCCTTCGGACGGATCGAGTGACTGAAGTGCCTTGGAGTGAGCGAACTCTTTCTCTCTCAGCGTGACAGGCTGTCCAATCTTCTTTTCTGGCGCTTTGATTCGGTTCCATGCTTTCGCAATCACGAATGTGTATTCTGTGCTAGTCGTTGTGTGGGTGTTGATGAGTTCAATGTGTTCGCGAGAGAGTTCGTTCAATGGGAGATGGAGGATGTAATTAGGGAGGGATGTGTTTGGAGCGATGCCAAGGATTGGCAGGAGCTTTCGGATCGTCGCGGTTGCAAGCGATTCAACTTTCATCACTTTGTCTTCTCCCCATCTCTTTGTCCTCCAAAAGTTTGGCCCTCCTTCAACTCAAGGTTTCCCATCAGCTTCTTGAAGTTGATGCTGTTCCAGATCTTCATTGTCTCTATGAGCATCTTCACCCAGCTTAGAAGCTTCTCATCCTCTCTTTGATTCGCTTCCTCACCGCTCTTCACATTCCCTGCAATCTCTGTTCGATTGACTGTCATCAGACCCTTTCTATCTTCTACCTGCTTCACACTGAGTTTCCGACTCATCCACATGTTCTCCACCTCCTTCCTTCGGTTCACCAACTCCTCCAGCTGTTCCTGGAAAGAACTGTCCAGATTCTTTTCAACTCCTTTTTGTTGGGGGTGTTTGTCTTTCCGGGCTTGGGTGATGGGGAGTGTGTCCTCCGCTGCGGCCCTTTCGAGTTTTGAAAGCCAGTCATCCGTGTCGGCTTGTATCTTTGTTTCGGATTGCCCCTGGAATGTCAGAGGTGTAGTTCTGTTTTCTTTCCTTTTGATTGGTTCGTTCAAATTCATCTTCACACTCGTGAGCTTGTCCCGTTCACCTTCCATTCGTTCAATCGATCTGGTTCCGTTTTCTACTTTCCCCCTTGTCACTGACCTGCTCTCCACTTTCCCCGTTGTATCTGGCCCGCTCTCCACTTTCCCCGTTGTATCTGACCCGCTCTCCACTTTCCCAATCCCATCTGACCCGCTCTCCACTTTCCCAATCGCAACTGACTCGCTCTTCGCTTTCCCAATCCCATCTGACCCGCTCTCCACTTTTCCCGTTGTATCTGACTCGCTCTCCACTTTCTTCATCATTTCTGACCCGCTCTCCACTGTCCCAATCGAATCTGTCCTGCTCTCTACTTTCCTAATCGCAACTGACTCGCTCTCCACTTTCCCAATCATATCCAGCCCGCTCTCCACTTTCACCATCGTATCTGTCCCACATTCCCTTTTCCCGCTCATTTCAGTTTCATTCTCCGTTTTCCCAAAGTGTTCTGTTGTAAATCCCATCTCAGGCGAATTCCCATGTTGCCATTCCCAATTGAGTGCGATGTCCCTCTTTCTGATGAAGTCGTTCTCGTATTGGTATTGTTTGGCTTGTTCATCTTCTTGGATTCCGTTTGAGTCGATGTCCCTCCGAGCCATTCTATTTCCCATTCATCTTTCGCCATTCCCTCCTCTTCCGTTTCGAAGAACATGTTCATCGTCGGTTGCGACACTGTGAATATGTTGGTGGTGGAGTTGAAGGAGTTGGTGAAGTCGATGTTGTTTGTGATGAACGTTGGTTGATAGAGTTGGTTGACGATGTGTGGTGGAAGGGGTGGTTCAGTTTGCTCTAGAGGAGGGCTTGTTCGCTTTTGGACCTCAAAGAAGCTGTCCATTGTCATCTGGACGTTTCCTGTCTTTTGAGTTGTTGTGGGTTCGTTGCTTCGGTTTGCGTTGAGCTTTCAGCTATTGGTGTTGCTTTGACTCTTCTGAGGATATGATTCTTGAGTTGTTCGACTTGTCTTTGTCTCTTCTCGATTTTCTTCTGTTCCTCCGTTTCCGTTCCTCCTTCGGTCACTTTTGAGTTGTAATGACTACTGTTCCAGTTTTGCAGATGTATTGTCATTTGATTGGTAATTGGTGCTGTTTGGCTGTTGAGAGAGTGTTTGGTTGGATGCCGAGGTTGTGGATTCTTCCTGTGAAGAGGAAGAGGCCGGCGTGGGACAATCTCTCTTTCTACTCCCTAATGGACCCAAGGGACTGATTTTCTGAGTCGGAGGTATCGTTTGATTCGCTGTCGAGTTTCACTCTTTAAGCTCATTAGGAATTGGTTTGCGATGTCTGAGTCGTATACGAGAGGTAATGGACTGATTGGAGTGAGAGGAGGTTGATGGATCGGAACTGGTGATTTTCCGACTCGTTTTGGGGGACGGCGACGGTTTGGGAGTTTTGGGGATTGTTTCTGTCTTTCTTTGGGAGTTTGGGAGGATGTTGAGTTGAGTGGGTGTGAAAAGTTCGATTTGAGGCGGTTCCCGGTGATTGCTTGCTTTGTCACCGGGTCCCGTTGACGAAGCGTTCTTTTCAGCTGAATTGGGGAGGATGGGGGCGATTGCGAGGATTCAAATGAAGAGTTTGGTTGGCTAGGAGAATGGTTGGTGTTCTCCTCTTCCTCTGTTCTATTTTGAAAGTTTCCTGTCTCTCCTTCCTCCTCTACTGTTTCTCCTTCCTCCAGACCGTCTTCCTTTCCCACCTGAATTGAAGTGGCCTCTTTGTCCTTCTTTCCACTTTCGGCTCTGGGCTGAGCGATAGGATTGTCCAGTTGCTGTTGTGATTTTTCTTTTTTCTTTGCTCTGGACGAGAAGAAGTTTCCAATCGAACCGATCATCTTTTGTAGTCCGAATCGCTCGGAATTTTTGTTCGTTTTTCTTTCTTTTGTTGCTTCGCTGATGGTTGGTTCATTGTGACTTTCGTCGAAGGCCTCTTCCTCTCTCTCCATGCTGGATTGTCGGAGAGTGAGTTGTCGGGGCGGTTGGGGGTATTTAGGTGGTCGTGGGGGGCGGTCGGATGAGGGCAGTTGAGGGGTGGTGGATGGGTGGAAACTGGAAGGAGCCAGTCCCGACCCCACCAAGGATCTTGTTTCGCATCGTCAGAGGGGAGGATGGACGAGTTTTGTTGACGGGTTGGGGAGGAGAGAACGATCCGATTCGAATGGACGTTTCGAGGATAGGGGATCTGGGAAGATAGTGACGCTGTTGGTGGGATGGAGAATATGGATAGGAATCGAGTGATACGGCTTGTTTGGCCGATGCGGGGTAAATGAACGATGGTTGGATTGACAAGATGAAAGTTGTCTGGACTGTGTTCGTATCGACGGAATAGGTGCAGAGAAGGAGGTGTCTGCTTCTTGCGAAAATATAACTGAAGAAATGCGGGAGGGTGAGGTGAGGGGTGGGTGGTGTGAGGAGTTTGGAGCATCGTGTTGGGAGGGGTTGGTTGGGGGTGTCGAAGGCAGTGTATGAGAAAAGAAGAGGTGCAGTTCTCAGGCGAGGCATTTTTGCACGGTTGATCGTGGTCATGAGGAGGGAGAGTGCCATATTGACCGGCTTTGGTGCGATCAACATGATCGACACTTTTTTCGGTCGGATCATGATGTGGAGACTCCATTTTCTCGGAAAACGTTAGTTAGAGCACGGAGAGTGCAAAAAGGGGTGCAAAAAGGCGAAAAAACGAACCTCGATGCCGGGAATGGGGTACATTTCGAAGTGGGCTGGATCAAATGAGATGAGAATGGAAACTAAGATGAACAATAAAGAGTGTGAAATTGGTTTTATTCTGACTTATGCTTTCTATTGTCTGGTGGGCGCTTGATGATTGTGCTTTTGTGCTTCTCGCTCGATCCGCTCTGCTCGCAAAGCCTGGGGGGAGATGGGAGAAGGGAAAAGAATGAGTTTGGGGGGTAGAGAGGGACTCCTGCTGGCGGTCCGGTGCCGAGGCCAGGCACTCGGTTGTTTCTCTCGCGCTGTGCCACTTCTTCTGCTTCCTCCTTGTCTCTGTCTTCCGTTGTTCCTTCTTTGGGCTTCTCTTGATCATGTCCTTCCTTCTTTCCTTCCTTCTGGCCCTTCTCTTCCTTGCAATAGGCATCGTCTTCGTCCTGTTTGCCTTCGTCTTCTTCTATATTCTGCGTTTCGAATCTCCGCCGTCCATCTGCAGCAACATACCCTTTCCTAGACGAAGTTTGGTTTGTGTTAGTCTTGGGTTGGGCGTTGCTGTGATGGGTGAGGGGAGTGGAGTGGCGGGGAGGGGAGGTGGGGGTGTTTGGTGCTCCGGTGTGTGAGGTGAAGTGGGGGGATGGTGAGGTGATGGGTTGAGGTGGTGTGATTTGAAGGTGATGTGTGGTGTTTGCCTTGTGAAGTGTGGGGTTGTTGTGTGTAGTGTTGTTGATGAGTGTGATTGAAGTGTTGTGGAGTGAGTCTCCGGTGACTGAAGTGATGAGGTTGAATGATTCCATGTCCATTTCGATCCCAACAGTGCGCTTTCTTTCTTCTTCCTTCCTCCTAGCAAGATGGCTGAGCGTCTTGATGTATGTCTGTTCCATGTGGGAGCGAACGAGTTCCATGATGACTGATACTTGGGTGAAGAAGATGGGGAGTGGGTTGGGTATCTTCCTTTCGATAGCAAGCTGTTTGATGAAGTCGAAGAAGAGTGAGGCGTTGGGGCCTGAGTGGCCGTGGTCGCTCAAGCCAATGCCGATGACTGTGTGGCTTTGGCCCGCTCTGCTGTACTTCCTTTCCTTCTTCCTCTCTGCTTCCTTGACTCTGCCTTTCGGGTCCATCATCCCTCTCTGCGTGTGTGATCTGCTTGTGAAGTCTTGTGGTATCACGAGATCAAGTCCGAACTCAAGGATCCTTTGGCCATCGTCTTTGATTCCGAGGATGTCTCGGACGAAGCGGTGTTTGGTGTAGCCAGTGGTGACTCTGAGTTGAAGATCGGTTACCCTGAGCATTTGCGCACATTTCGAAAATTTGAGCACACACACTGTGCATCACATGAACACAGCATAACTATATTCCATTTCGCATTTAAATGCATTAAAATGTTGTAATAAGATCAATTTATTGCCTAGAACATTCTCTGACAAAAGGATCACTGTCAGAGATGATCAACCCATTGTTTACTGCCGTTATGTCAGGAAGTGAAAGACAGGTGTATTATTGCGATTATCGAAGAAACGACGATAAAATAAGACAGAATTGAAACACATATAGAAAGTACATCATCCATTCAACACTATTTTCATGTTTTTCATGAAGAGTTCGAACTGGCGAAGGCGTCACGTGGTGAGACGGCGTTGGTAGACGAAAGCCGCGCTCGCCCTGCCTGCGAGACTTGGCCTTGGGGTCGTGATGAGAACAGACAGGGCGTCGGAGGGGCACTTCCTCATCGACGAGATGGAGTCGATTTGGAGAGATCTGTCCGTCGTGTGTGGATTCGTCGCATGACACAAAAGAAAGGGGCTGGACTCGGGATTGCTCAGCGAGGCAGATGGAAAGGGAGAACGGAATTACACAGAAGAGCGCTTCGAGTCAGCAGCGAGGACGGAAGGAGCGGTGATGAATGACAAGGTCGGTGTGCGAGGCTGGTGCTGCGAAGTGAGAGAGGTGCCGCGTGAAGACCGGCGTGATCAGCTTTGATGTTGCTCAGTGCGACTGGGGTAACCTCGGCGTGGTTGAAAACAGCGATGACCGTGAACAGCAGATTAATGCCCTCCGTGTCGAGTGTGAGCACGCGAATGTTACATCTGTGGAGAGACGGTCTGGAAGCTTGACGAGCGAGGAGCAGACAGTATGTCGACAAGTCTCAACAGCAAGAACGTCACATCCTAATTCCGACCATCGTGTCTGCGATGGATTCTGCCCTGCGTCAGTTGAATGGTATTCTCGGTCATCCTCGTAACCACTGCAGCTATGATCAGCTCGTTCTGGTTCTTGAATCAGAGTTGGATCGAAGCCTGGTGGAAGGGCTGGATTACAACGTTGCCCTCCTCGTCCAGGAAGCCTGAGGCAGACACGTTCGCCAATGAGCTGGATTGGGAGCTGGTGATGAGGAGGCTGGTGATGGAAGCGCATCGATGTTGACGTCGGCTTCTGAATTTTGCGGGATCGCGTTGAGGATCGGATGCTGTCCTGATTGAACCTGATATCTGTCGGATACTCAGCATAATTCTCGTATATGCTGTCGTTGTTGTCGAAGGCTACGATGGGAGCTTCTTAGTGCTTTTCTGGACTCCGTTTCCCCATTTCGATGTGATCAAAGTTTATGGATCCTGATGTCGTATTTACGAGCAGCATTGTCATTCTGATATCCCAGTCCATCGATGTGATGCCAGTTGCTTCGATGTGGTCATGTTTTGTGCTGAAGTTGAGCCCCCGTTCGGTTGGGAGTGCCTGCTCCTCTATTTAGACTTTGAAAATGACATTCATGGATTGAAGCTTCATGAGCATGAATGATCACTTCTTGCATCCACGGTTCGTTCGTATTGAGTGACAATCAGAGCAGTGACTTGGTCTTGGTTGGTGAGTCTCCGAACTTCCTGTAAAGTCGAGATAGTTGGATCTATCATGAGAAATGGATGATTACAATGGAGGATGTGTTCGTCGATGTTTCCAACATTCATATCTTGCGGATGGAGGAGTCAGGAATGACATGTGATTTCAGCGAAAGAGTTGGGAGACACTGAAGCGTGGGAAGGTCTGAGACTCGGATATTCTTCCTTCTCAAAAGTCAATAAGAATACTTGGGGAGTGATAATGGTGAAGACAGGATGCGATACGCCTGGATCGAACGGCACATCAAATCACATTGGAGGTTGGCCGGCGACGTCGAATGGATCTGAGTCTTGTGGTTTGTCAGAAATGCCGAATCTCGTTGGGATGGTGCAGAAGTTGGAAGTTCGACTTGTAAATCAACAGTAAAACGGAGAGAAGAGATTATGTGTTGTCGGTACTCATTGTCGAGAGACGAAGCGCCGAGCTGATGTTCATCATCACGTTTCCATTCCCAAATAGACAGTTTTGCTTCTGGGACAGTAGAGACTGTGCAAAAGAACCAACATCACGAGAAAAACGAAGACGAGAGAAAGAGATGAGGGAATGACAAGGAGAGAGAGAATGATAAGTCAAGAAGATAAATGAGAGGAAACAAAGGGATGAACATACAGTTGGTGCTCTTCGGCATCGCATCGTCTGATTATGACAGCCCGTTTGATCAGAGTCATTTCAAAAGGTACCTATTGCTCAGTAAGTCTTAAAAGAAGAAAAACAATAAAAATTGAGGCAAATAAAGAGAAGAACACACGGTGTGCGTAATAATGCAATTCACTGTCCGATCAGGACAAAAGGTTTGATCAGAGTCCTTTCACACCGTATCGATTGGTGATTAGGTCTTAAAAAGAGAAGAAACAATAAATGGAGAGGTCAACAGAGGGAAGCTTACAGTGTGTGCTCTTCTGCATTTCCTTGCCCGAAGGAGACGGCCAGTTTGATCATTCACTTTTCATTGTCAATCTATCAACAATTAAGTCCCAACTTAGAAAAAACAATAAAGAGAGAGGTAAAAGAGAGGGCGACATACAGTGCGAGCATTTCAGCATTTTATTGACCGAACAGAGACGGGCAGTTGGATCCATCTCATTCCATCTTCAATCCATCTGTAATTATGTTCGAAAGAAGTGTAAAGTCAAAAAAGAGAGGTGAACGAAAGCGGGACATACCAATCCTGCACAATAATGTTCTCTGTTTTGGCCCCAATCTGAGAGGGTGATATGAGATATAGAGCATAACAACATGAAGAAAGATGAAAGAGAGTCGAGAAAACACACGATCTTTCGATTGATCGCTTCAGAAGTCATTGTGTTGGATGTGGTGTTTGTGGTGGTTTGTGCATGTTGTTCGATCTTGTGCACTTTGGGCCCATCATTTCTGAATATCAGCACAGAATCTGGAGGATGATCGAATCCATGAATAATGGTGGAAAATCGATTGAAACAAATATTATTTGATCAATTTGGACGAAATTACATTAAAATAATGTCGAATTGTTGGCTAATCATCACCTTTCTCGCCGAAACGAAGGAATATTGGAAAAACGAACTCATCTTTCAATATTTTGTGTAAAGCCTTGACTATTGATCAGACTGGACTCTGAATTCCTCATTATAGTCTGATTCAAAAGGAAATACACTCAAGAAGGAGGCTGTTTACCACGAGAAGTGTTATTCTGGTGATCCATCCCACCGATCGTTTGGTTTACCAAGTGTGCAAGTTGTGCTGACGAACTTTTGCTCCAGCACACACTGTTCAGGGTGTGTTTGCACGTTTGCTCAGGGTAAAAGATCGGCTATTGTGTTTGCTTCTTCATTTGCATCTTCATCGTCTCTTCCCATCTTGGTCTCGGTTCTCACAGTGATTGACGGGATCTCCTTGAGTGTCTGCGCAAGCAGGAACTTGATGGCGTGATGCCTTGCGAGTCTCTCACTGCTGGTTCGCTTGCAGCAGCCGGCGTGGTCTTCCAGCATTTCACACTGGCATGCAGGACAACGGAGGTTGGGTGGGTGCGTGTGTGTGTGGGTTGGAGTCCATGTTGAAACGGGTGGCCTCCGAGAAGGAGAGGGAGGTTTCAGAAAGAGATTGTCCAGCGCGCACCTGAAGACGTTGTTGTTTATCTTGTGGTACCTGTCTACTGGAAGTGTGGACCGCCACTTCTGATTCTCAGCTGACTTGATCACATTGTGCTTGTTCTGTTGGTGGACGGACAGCAATGACAGCTTCGCTGCTGTTTCCTCCTTCGTCATGAGCTCTCTCAACTGCTTCTGACCCTGTCTCGCTGCATCGTACTCTTCCTTCGTCAAGTGTGTGATCATCCTCATTACTGGTTTCGAAGTCGAGAAGGATGGCTGTGTGTCCCTTGACTCGAGGTCGACCTTCGCTCTCTGGATGTGATCGGCTTCCCACATCTCTGGGTGGAGCGATGCGTGTGAACAGATGAGTGATGGAAGGGCTGTCTGAACGAATGAGGGATGCCGAGTCCTCCTTCTTTGATTGGGAGGTGGATGAGGAACTGTTGGGAATCAGGGATGTTGAAGAGATTTGAGAGGTGGGAGGTGATGGTGGTGTCTGCGGAGATGAGGGCTTCCTCTGAGATGAAGGTGGTGGCGAGGATGTGAAGGGGTTTGGAGGAGATGGATTGACGGAGGAGATGCAAGTGTGCTTGGTGACTGAGGAGGGAGACCTTGGGAAGCGTCGACTTGATTCTCTCCACTCGCTCCATGAAGAAGTTGTCTCTGGTTTGCTGGTCGTTGGTCACGATCGTACCAAGAAGCTTGGCCGATGTTCGAGGAGTGACCGAGTGACCGAGCACGTTGATCGGTTTGGTTGAGGGGACGCCATCGACGACTGACATGATGACCGTCTTCGTTGGATTGAGGGTGAGGCCGTGTGCAGTGAGGGATGTTGAGAGCTTGGTCAGGCTGCGGTTGAGTTGGGCTTCCGAGTTCGCCATGAGGACAAGGTCGTCGAGGTAACCCCATGCCGTTGCTCCGCCAGCTTCAGCTTGCCTCATTGGTTCAGTGATGTAGAAGGCAAAGAGGGATGGAGATAGTGGACATCCCTGCTGGACACCGCGGCTGTTTGGGATCGCTGCTGTCTCCTCGCCTCGACTGAGGATGAGGGTCTCTTGCTCGAAGGAATTTCTGATGAAGTGCAAGAGTTCAGCGTCGTAGTCCTCGATGTCTGCCAGCTTGTTGAGGAGTTGTTGTCTTCGGACATTCTGAAAGGCATTGGACATGTCAAGCATGACGATGAACTGTGTGGTTCTCTGTTGGATTGCCTCGTCGATGGCATGCTCCACCGCATCAACAACCACGCTCCTGCCGTTCCTCACACCCACCCCGACTTGTCTTGGGGAGGTGTGCCTCTGCAACCAACCCTTGTTCCGTTCGAGGAGTAGGCGAGCCATAAGTTTCCGCAAGGTGTGTTGGACAGCGATCGGTCTGATCTTCCCATCTGTTTTCGGGATCCCGACCATCCTGCACACGCACCACGCTTGAGGAGATAGTTCCTTTCGAGGCAGAGAGAGATGAGATTGCCCAATTGGTCCTCCACGATCTTGTCGTTTCGGCAGCATCTCTTGACGAACTCAGCTGTGAGGCCGTCGAGCGAGGGTGTGGAGTTCGAGTTGAGACCATTGGTCGCGTTCCTGATCTCCAGTTTCTCTCCACTGCGCACTTGTTCCCTTGTCCTCCTGTTGACACTGAGATAGAGGCCTTCCTGTCCTCATCGTTGTGGAGGGCTGTGATTCTTTGCTTCACTTCGTCGAAGGAGAGTGACTGTGTGCGACCGGCATTCATGTCCTCGATCTCTTTCGTGATGGAGCTCGTCTTCCCTCTGCCACCAAGTTCTCCCACTTCTTCACTGCTCGGTTCAATGTCTCTTCTTGGCTCAGCCTCACTGTCCTCTCTACGGTCTTCCTCTTTGGTTTGTGCGTTCTGGCTTTCAGCTCTGACGGGATCGACGACAGCTTCCACATCAGCTCATCTATCTCCTCTCGCGACCAGTTTGTGTCTGCGAGGCGATCGTTTGCTTTGGAGAGGAGGTGGGCAAGGAGTGTCCTACCTCCGTGAAGATGCTGTGTCGTTAGGTCTTCACTCCAACTTGTGTAGCCATTCGTTGGGTTGAATGGTGGGAGGTCTGCTGGGCGGAGATGTGAGGCTTCTTGTGGTTGCTTGAATGTCGGGATTGGGATTTGGACTGTGTTGGGAGGCTGTGTCCTTCGGACGGATCGAGTGACTGAAGTGCCTTGGAGTGAGCGAACTCTTTCTCTCTCAGCGTGACAGGCTGTCCAATCTTCTTTTCTGGCGCTTTGATTCGGTTCCATGCTTTCGCAATCACGAATGTGTATTCTGTGCTAGTCGTTGTGTGGGTGTTGATGAGTTCAATGTGTTCGCGAGAGAGTTCGTTCAATGGGAGATGGAGGATGTAATTAGGGAGGGATGTGTTTGGAGCGATGCCAAAGGATTGGC
>JARBJD010000657.1:0-25663 GCA_033064195.1 Blattamonas nauphoetae | reverse complement strand
CTCCTTGCTCAGCAAGCAATGGAGCAGAAACAGAAGGAAGAAGAAGAAAGAGAGCAGGAACGGAGAGACAACGACAAACAGAAAACTGAAACGATTTGCTCATTCATCTCAAACAGCAGCCAAAAGCTGCCGAGAAAGGAAAGGTGGAAGTCAAGATTGATGGATTTGACGAGGAGAACGAGGAAAGGGAGGACGAAGAGAAGAAGAGCGTGCCAATGGTTGTTCAAAGCTTCGGGGGAGGGAGGGGAGACAACGTGGCTGGAAGACCAGATTGCGAAGAAGGAGGAAGAGCAGAAGGAATAGAGAACACTCGAGATGCTCAGAAAGGAGTGGATTTGAGCTTTCCGGATGTGGACGGAGAAGATGAGGAAGAGGCGGTGACAGGAAGAAGAAGAGCGGAATCAGAAGGAAAAGAACAGGAAGAGCCGAAAGAGGAATAGGAGGCAGAAACAGGGAAGAAAGAGGAAGCTGCTGCAGGCAACAGCAGGAAGAGGAGAGAAGGGATGGAGGGAAGAAGAAGAAGAGAGACTGGCTCGCGAACAAGCCGAAGAAGATGAGCGGAAACGCGAGGAAGAAGGCAGCAGCTCGTACCGCAGAACGAGCCCCTGCCCCAACCGGAAGAAGAAGAACCACCAATCCCCGACGACGCAGAAGAGGCTCCGATGGATGTGGACGAGCACCAACCTCCCTCCTCCACCAGACGACGACGTTCAACTCCACCCGACGAGCCAGCACCCACTGAAGAAGAGCCACCAATTCCTGTAGATGCTGAAGAACGCAATTGACCTCGACGAAGACACAGCACAACAGACAACACCTGAAGAAGCCAAGGTCGCTCCTGAAGATTGGGAAGAAGCGATTGTGGAAGGAGACCAGAAGGAAGATGGGAAAGACGAACAGAAACAAGGTGTGACTGAGACACCTCCAGCTGAAGAGTGAGATGAGGGAGAGAAGAAGAAGCGGAAGAAGAAGAAAAGAAGAAGGACAAGAAGGAGAAAATCGAAGAAGAAAGGCGGTGAAATCGACAGAAATTGACGATCTGCTCGCTGAATTGGATGGACTGGATTCATTTGTTCCTTCGACACACAATCCTTTGTTCACATCGTCTCCTCTCAATATCGACGCAACTCCGTCTGTTGAAGAGGAGGTGATGACCAGAACGACAATTTTGATGATCCTCCTCTCGATGAACAACCGCCAATTCCAGACGAAGAGGAAGTACCTGTTCCTGTTGAAGAAGAAGTGCCTGATCCAACAGATGATGGCATCACAAAGCAAAGATGGACGGAGAACAACGAAGAGAAGAACCACCCCTCCTTCTGACGACGACGAACCTTCCAGATGAAGACGAGCCGCCTCCAATTCCAGATGAGGAAGAGGCACCACTCCAAGATGAGGACGAAGTGCCCATTCCAGATGAAGGAGCGTACCAGTTCCAGACGAGGAAGAAGCTCCCATTCCAGCGGACGATGAGATTGCACCAGCAGCGACGGAGGGGAGAACGAGAAGACAAGCCGCCACATACTCCAGATGAGGAGGAAGATGGGATGGATGGGGAAGAGAAGTGGAGAGGAATGGATGGGGATTGGCCTGTTAAGCTGTGTCCAGTCGAGGTGGGATTGTCCAGTCCAATGTCCAGTCTCCTATTTGTGCGATGAGAGATCTGACCCATGATATTGGTTTGGCTCCGAACATATTTTCTCCGCAGGGATTGTTAAATGAACGATTTGTCGTTGTGTACATGAAATGCACCCCAAATAAAACCAATTGAAAGAAAAAGATATTTCAGTTTACAACTTTGCGAGGATCTGTACTGTTGATGTGAGATCTCGTATTCTTGCTGATATCTTGTTAGTTGGGCCGATATGTTCCTTTCCTCCCATGAATATAAAACGCCGCTGCAGTTTATTCATTCTTATCTTTGTTGTGAACGACGTGCTGGGCAGCCACAATCGTAACATGTGCAATGAGGAGTGATGCAGATAACCAACACGGGAAAGAACTGGAATGAGAGAAGAAAATGAATGAGGCATGCGGAATGACAAACAAGAGAAATGTGGACATCCGGAGGTGTCAGCAACAATCTCGTTCAAAAGACATACTGACCCGACCATCAACCACAGAGGTGAAGAGAATCATCATCGACACTGAGTTTCCCGAAGTTAGAAGAGTTGTGCCGCAGTAACCCAACTCCTTGGAGAAATAGTTCGATGGAGTCACAGACAGCCTTTTGATTCCGCCAAGACAGTTACGCGGTACTTCTCTGATGAATTGGTTCGAGCACACACAGCGTTGATACTTGTGGAGATGAGGGCTTGGGTGTGGTTGAGAGTGGACCTAAACATGATACCAAGAATCATCACAATTGCTGTGAATATCCGTCAAGGTATCCAGAACACAAATTCTTGCATTTGACTGCAATTCTTTGGAAATATGCGGATGATTCCAAACAGGAGCAGAGGCGTGTCCAGAACACAATCAATGGTGATCGAGCAGGTCAGCGCTCACCAATGCGTTTGGACAAATATATCTGGAAGATGAGGGAAAAACATGAAAGAGAACATACTGTAGAGGATGAATCTGTGCATACGAGCAGTAGAGATTCATATTCAATGAAAAGAACTCATTCCCCACATTGTGAGGAGTCATCATGCAATGAATCTCAGTTGCTATGAGAAGAAGAATTGAAAGAATGAGCAGAAGAAGCAAACAAACATTGATTAAGACAACAGGGAAGATATAAATGATCACACAGATCATCCCAACGATTGACATAGCCGCAGAAGCGACCTGAATACAGAGAATATCGGATTCCACATCATAAATTGAAGAAACTCAAGTAAGTTGATCTCACCAGTGAAAAGTCACGTATCATCGAGGCAGAACTTTGAGGAAAGGATGCGAAACGAAGGCTGGAACAGAAAGGAATAAAAGATGAATTTAGAATGAGAAATTCACATTTGAGTTCAAGCATAGAGATTCGATGGTGATATCAATCGTGGGGTGAGAGATGTTGTGTCTGGGGAAGAATGAATGAATTCTAGATCTGTTGACTTTGCGTCGCGATTTATGACCCCACGGTATTTCAAAACCGAGACGAAGTCGCCTAGTATTCAAAAAAAAGTGAGAGACATGTGAACATCAAACCGTAATTGAGATGAGGATGTAACTCAATCCCTTAATAGGTGTCGATTGGACAGTTCAGGACTGGACAGTCCATTGGACTGTCCAATTTTGCCGACTCGTCAAAACCTCAATAAACGGGATGCACTAATTGTGTAGACTTCAGAAAAAAATTTCAGCGAAATGTCCGGTCACGTCCAATGACGTCCAATGGTGGGTGGATCAAGTCGAGATTCACACTTGGCTAAATATGATCAAATTATCTCCATTTCGCTATTTCTTAAGTGATTATTGTCATTTCTTTGTGAAAATGATTGAATGAGTGAATTGAGGATGAGAGAAGCAAGTCTAAAATGAATGTCCAATAGAGGTCGATTGTCCAGTCCAACATTGGCAACGTCCAATCCAATTAACATGCCAAGATGGGGAGGAGAAGGGAGCGGGCGAAGATGGAGAGGAAGGTGTCAGGATCCCCCAGTAGATTTTGTTCTGACCGATGTGAATTAAGGGCGACAGACAATTGGGTATTTATCATCCCAATCACAAACCGATAATCTCGTACAACTTGAATACAACTGTCTTCCGTCCACTGAACTGGTATGTTCTTCGTCTTTTCTTGAAGTCTCTAAATTTGGAAGTTTATGATGAACATGGTTCCAAAGATTCTACGGTATGTTCTGCTCATCATTTATTCAGCTTCTTCGAAGCCACAGAAAACACTCACCGAGTTAAAAGCAGTTCTACAAGCTGAAGACACGGACTGAAAAACCGATGGTCGACACATCACAGTAGTAGTTGAAAACCATGGCTGATGAATCCTTCTGCATCAAAAGAATGTTTGCTTCAACAAGTTCATTATATTCAAAGATGTTCCATTCCAGGATGGAGAGTGAGGATGAGGATCTAGACGATTTGTGTCTCGCACTGTGTTCAAATGGTTTGCGGATTTAATGGCTTTTCACTATTGCATTTATCCTCTCATCTAGTCTACATGATCATAAAGATTTCTTCCAGAAGTATTCGCTCAATGAACTTCGTATCACCATGGAGTTGTGAAAGCACGAACGATCCATCCCTAGGATACCGTTGGCGGAGCATCAGAAAAACAGTAGTGTCAAGCAAACACGAACACCAGCGATTGACTGCTTTGGAACTATCAAAAATTATACTATATGGTCCGGGGAGAATAAATGAATAGACGGAGATGTTGGGAAATGGTTTGAATCATCAATACAATCTTCAGTGTTGTTTTTCTCCTCATATTCTTCTCGTTTCTCTCTATCATTTTCATCTCATTCTTTTACTCTCTCCAATTCTCCCATGCATCTCAGATCAGCGCAAAACACAACCCAGAGTGAAAACCCCACCACAGAGATGAAGACGGAATAGAGATGAATAGAGGAGATGAGGGAGAGGGAATAGAGGAGATGAGGGAGAGGGAATAGAGATGAAGAGAGGAGAGGACTCAGTGGAGTGATATGGGCAGATCACTTTTTCTCGCCATTTCATTGTTTTCCTGCTTTTCTCTTCCTTTTCTCAATGAGTGAGTGATAATTGCAGTAAAATGAATATTTACACATATTGTCCTTCAACAGTTCCCCATAAATCACTTTGTCCAGTTGATCAACTCATAAAGATTGACCTTCATCTCCTCCCACCGGTGTTTGCACAAACTATAACAGCGAGGATGGATTCATCTTCCCCTAATCTTTCACTTTTTCGTGGACATTTGAGTTCTTTGGATTTGAGGGGTTTATTGGCATACCCTGAAAGTCTACCCGCAGATCTGTCATTACACTCGTTCTTATCGATTCTTTACCGCATTTTATTCAACAAACACCTCAATATCCACATCACTTCCACTTTTTTGCTCATTTCTTACTCTCTGACTTTTTTACAATCTGGGTTCATCGTGGTCAAAGAGATCCTGGGTTGATCTCGGACTGTTCCTTCCCATTAACGCGTCTTACAATGAGAGACCCTTCCAGACATTTTTCCGGAACTTTGTCGTCGGATTCACGAACATATAGCCCTCCCGACTCTCCATCTTCTCTACACCGCCGGCATTTAATTCTCCACTACCCAGACCGAAGTATGCATTCCATTTGGTCATTTCACCTCTCTTCCCTGATATTCAAGTTCATTTTCCTTGATCTCCGAGCCCATCCTCCACTATGTTCCGTCTGAAAAGTCAACTCCAGCTCCCATCGACAGCCTCGACGGACGGTGGTCACTCAGTATTCGAATCCGATCACAACTGAGAATTTCTACTTACAGAAAGAGGAAGAATTGAAACAGAACGTCCAGAATAGCGAAAACAGTACAACATTGTGAGAACGACCAAGAAAGGCGACGATGCGAAGGAAACAAAAGGGAAGGGGATGAAGACCAACAATTTGAGGTTGATGAGGACATCGAAGGAGAATATGAACAAGCAGAAAAGGAGGATGAAGGAACACGAAGCATGGGAGAGAATGAAGAAGTTGAAGAAAACGAACATGAACAGACTGGCGAAATGGAAAAGTTGAAGAAAACGACAATGCTGAAGACAAACAGGAAGAGGCAGTTGAAGATGAGGTGAACAAGACGATGGAGATGCCGATGACAACCTACAAGAATTTGAGCAATCAGAACGCGAAGGCAGAGATGCTGAGGAACAGTATGAAGAAATATGCGAAGATACCGGATCTTAACAGAATGCACATGGGGAAGAAAACAATGATGATGAAGTTGTCAAAACGAACATCTCGACGATGAAGTTCATGACCCGACCGGTCCTGAAAATGAGCAAGCTGAATCTGAACATGAAGATTTGCAGGAGGAAGATGATGTACATGCTGAAGAAGTGGAATATTTCGAAGAAGACCAAGTTGAAGACGAAGAAATCGAAGCAGAAGTCAAAACGCGCTCATTTGGCGCACTAACCTAAAAGAAGAATCAAACGATAAAGAAAACGAGATGCAAGAAAATGAACAAAATTCTAAGGATGATGCGAAATTTGTAGAACCAGTGGATGAACAAGCAGAAACAGACGATCAATTTGAAGACAATGAACAAGTAGAAGGGACAGAATTAGAAGCAGAAAAAGAAGAAGACAGCAAACACTCAGTCAAATCACGGGAGAAAGTTCAAGGAGACAAATCGTCCCGGAGTTCGAAATCCAATCGGACATCCAAAAGATCAAGCTCCGAATCTCGGAAATCACGCTCATCAGAAGAAAAATTGGATTTCCTCGAAGAAACAAACCTGAAGAACAAGATGGACAGGAGGAAGTGTTTGAAGACCAACAAGAATATGGAATGGAGGAAGGCAACAGCTTCGATCCTCAGTTGGACAAGAAATCAATGCATTAATGGGAAACCAACGAAAATGAAAACGAAATTGTGACAACACGAACATGTGGGGAAACAGAATGTGGAAAAGTAGGATCAGTGCGTGGTACTGATTTCGAATCCACTTCTGACGCTGAAAAGGAAGAATCAGGCGAAAAAGACGAAAGAAGGAGCGACATGAAGCGAAGATGGAGAAGAAAAGGAAGGAAGAAGAACAACGCGAAGCAGAACGACAACAGTGGCGAGCGGAGCAAGACGAGAAGAAAGCGAAGGAGAGGGAAGCACGTGAACGAGCATATCGTCTTTCCGACTGACCCAAAACGAAAAAGAGAAAAACCACTTGGTCCATATTCAGCCATCAAAGACAAGCAATGTCTAATCCTCGACACCGCCATGTTCAGAAAGAACATCAAACAGAACATGGCAGCCGAACTGAAGAAGGAGAAAGAGTGTGGGAAACAGGAGGATGAAAAGGAACAAAGTGAGAAGGAAGTGGAGAACCAGGGAGCCATGACAATGACGAAATTAAACGTGATCCCGTTGGCCCAATGCTCGCTGATCTCGCTGGAGAATGATGGAGAGTGGGTGGTGTTGGACAACATGGGAATTATGGCGATGAGCGCGATGACATACAAATTCAGTTTGACAAAAACAACAACACAGCCGATCACAATCAAAATCACCGTGTTCAACTCATCGCTGGCAGATCAAGGAATCTTTGCCCAGCCGCTGTTGAGTTTGTTCACAAACGCCGAGCCCGAGATCCTTCTCAACAACGTGACCTTCAAGAATCTGAAAATGGTCGAGAAGACACAAGATTCCGGTGACACAGATCATCAAGATCGAATCGAATGGAGCGATATCATTCACCGACACAACGTTTGACGAATGTGAATATTCGAGCACAGACAATGAAAAGATCTTCATTGCAGGATCACGTCCTCACACTCAGATCAAGGCAGCGCAATGGAAAGACTCGTTTTATCCACACAGATTAGATCTGTGCTGATGTATTCTCTGGAGCCGCCTGTGACTCGCATCCTGCTGAACGCAAGCGTGAATGAGGCAAGCACCCATCCGAACTGTGGGTCGTATCGCTTCACTTGCTCATCGCTGGATTCAGGATATCGCTTAGCAGAGACGAACGAGTTTGAGGAAGTTCAGACGCAGGCGAACTCGGAATTGCTGAAAACGATGCGAATAACACATGAAGAGGTGATTCAGTCGCATTCGGAGGCTGAAATTCGGACGATCACTCAGAAGAGCGATGCTGGGATCGATGTGAATGCTGAAGGGAAGACAGCAACACTGAAGCACATGATCTTTAAGCTGGTCCCAGCGACGACGATGAAAACATTCGTGTCTGTGGAAACTGGTGTCCTGTCGCTGGGAAAAGTGACACATTGGAACAGACACAGACACGGAGCTGGGAGATTCTCTCCACTGAATGATATGGATCAAGGAAGGGAGCACACTGACGCTGGTGGACACACCATTCAAAAAGCTGAGTTTCACTCACGAGACTCTCAGAACAGTGCTCTACATCGAAGCATGGGGAGTTCTGTCGACAACACAAGGCTCACCATTCATGGAAATCAACTCGAACGCGACCGGATCACTTGTATTCCTGGAATCAGATGATTTGGAACGAGACTCGAAGCTGGAGCCTCTGACGTTTTTCTCGTGCGCAACGGAATCTGTTCTTTGGGGAGATGGACGGGGTGGCAGGAAGTCTGGTGTATTATTGGTATCCCCCACGTCGACAGAAGAGAAGCTGACAGTGAACGACGATGGGGATGATAATGATGTGTGTGGACTGGTGGAGTTGCCGTGTTCTTCGCTGGACTTTGGATTTGAACATCTGAAGAAAGAAGAGAAGACACTGGAAACAAGTTTCAAAGTGGAGACGATTCAGGAGAAGGCCAGACGAGCACAATGGACAATCTGAAGATGGAGGTTGTGGAAGGAACACGAGAAAAGGCGGTTCTGACACTGCAGCTGCATCGACAATCGCGTTCACTGTGAAGAATGAGGAAAAGCTGAAGATTGGATACAAAATCTGAACGAGCGTTCTATCAGTTTTGGAAGACAGCACATCGCCATGGCTTGCCAGAATCTCCGTGAAGATCTGTGCACTGGATCCTCCCTCGGTGAGGGAGATCAACTCTGATTTCAATTTACTGCAACAATTTCAAAAAATGAGAGGTCACCAACACATTCTTCGTTTTCCACGTCACTTATTTTGATATTAGATGTTTTATAGTGAAAAATTGAGACAATAATGACAGATCTGCGTGTAGACTTTCAGATCTGCGTCTAGACGGATCTGCAGATCTGCGTCTAGACTTTTTCGGATCTGAGCCTAGACCTACCCGTCCAGGGAGGATGTTCGGACCAGTCACGGACGCAGCAGCTGGAGGTCAGGAAGGAGAAAAAGGAGGAGGGAAAGTTAGTTGTGGTGCTGCGATAGAGGGCGAGTGACATTGGATGGAACACTCCTTCAGAAAAATACCCTTCCACTCCGACCCTCGCACCTCGTCTCGTTGGCTGAGCCCTCTCACAGCGGCCTGTCTGCAAACACTGATCTGCCTTCTCACAGTTGATCCCACCCTTCCCCTCCCCTTCACTCCCGATGACCAGGGCAACATCTTCAATATCAATTTCCATCCTGCACGCACTCAAACTCCTATTCACCAATTCCGAGATCGTAGGACCAAGTGAACGCTCGCTCATCGAACAGTTTGTGGACGAGGACGGCGTCATCATTCTGTACCGATTGTACTGCATCGTGTTCTCTCCGCTGCTCGTCGGGTATTTGGATGTCTTGACGCAGCGTCAGACAAATTCGGACATCCTCAAGACACCCTTCTCGCACCCATTCCTCGCTAGCTTCACGTCGACGCTCTTCCACCTCCTATCCTTCGTCATGTTGTCCTACGAGACCATCACCAAGCAGCAGACACTGTCGTTCTCGAAGGGACACAAATCGACAGGTCCGCTGGGAAGGAATTCAAGTCGAAGTTTGATCTTCCGTTCGTCTTCAAGAGCCCGACGAACAGCCACAAGGCTCAATCAGCGTCAGAATCCTTAACCCTCGGTAGAGACTGCTCGGACCAGTCCAACAGCAAGCCCGCCATTGCGACTGTTCAATCCGCGCCAGTCACTCCGAATGAGCATCGTCCGCCAGCCCACTCCTGCCACTCCGCAACAATTCACCGCAGGACGAAGCACACCTCCGCTGGACGACAGCCTCCCGAAGAGATCTCAGGCGACATGAGGCTCGCGTTTGTCCAACATCCAGCCACACGCTTCGAAAGCGACGACTCCGATCCCGAACCGCCTCCTCCGCCGGAGAATGAGGAGTGGGAGTCTGATGTGCTGCTTCCTTCGCCGCCGCAGACGATGCCGACACTCACGCAGCGGCGACGGCGGATGTTCCTCGTGTCTGTGCAGATCATCACACACTCGCTGTCCCTCCTCATCCCGCCTGTCTGCGATGACTTCATGCAGCTGCTCAACTTGGGCACGAATCGAGAATCGCCGAACGAGAAAGCGAGCGAGGAACGAATTGTCGATCCAACACAGATTCCCAACCCAAGCACGCTCTCCGTCGCCCTCGACTCAACGCAGCAATTCACGTTCGACATGAGTACTGCTGGGACAAGATACAACGTCGAACACGACGCTGCGTTCTTGATGCTTCTCAACGAAGCATTCCATAGAACATCATTCAATCTTACGCCGAATCCACAGCGAATGGAAACAATGCTGATTATAGACGGACCCAACCCTCTTCTGAACTAAATCTCGAACGACGCCATCAACGAGGCCGAAGCAAAAGCAGTGAAGACGAAGACGTCGTCGGGTCTGCTGAACATCTCCCCGTTCCCGATGACTCTCCCCTCCCGCCCATGTCCATCTCGTTCGGAGGGTCGAAGGAGCAGGCCTTCCCCGAAAGCGTCACGAAGCCGATGCACGACCTGTCGTCGATGTTGACCATCCGAACACCGTCGCTCTCGCCTTCGAAGCCATGCGAGCTCTCCACGTCAACTCCATTCCGGAGATCCCGCGTGCCTTCAAGACGCAGCTGGTGAAGAACAGCGGCAACTTCTACGCGTGGCATGTGGGACAGGACGAGACTGCGAAGACGAAATTCCCAATCAGAAAGGGGAAACTGCAATTAGAGGCCGATCGACTGGGCACGCACGCCCAACTTTGCTGAATGCAGCAGGAGTGGTTTGACGAGTATGAGGGAGACGAGGCTGATTGAGTTCACACCATCCTTCGGAGTTGGAAAGGAGACAACACCGGACTCATCATCCAGTTACTGGGAGCTGTTACTATTGTCTTTTTGGAGACATGAACCGTTTTACCTGTGTTCTTTCTGAAGATGTTTCAGAAAAGCCGATTTTTCGACAGCGGCCACGATCGACCCATTGAAACAGTTGATGGGTCTTCACATCAATCACTCTCTTTTTTTCATTGAAACTCTTCTTTTTATTCTTTTACATCTATTCTACGTCTCTTTCATTCATTAAAGACACATTATAAACCAAAATAGAGACAATATTGACGGATCTGCGTGTAGACTTCGGGATCTGCGCCTAGACCGATCTGCAGGATGTCGCAAGCTCCATCCGACACATAACCAGGGCTCATCAACAGGTTGAGTGAGTCCCTGGGTCCGTGAATGACGGTCCATGGGTTGGCCGATCTGAAATACCAATCAGAACAAATTGACATCCTCGTCGATTTTTGACGAACTATCTTTCTTTGATCACCGCTTATTTCATACTGATCAAACAGAAATACATTTTCTTTCCTCGATCGTTCTCTTCAATTTCGAAACAAAAGGATCGCACAAGTAGCTCCCGATGGCATAATCACTTCAGTTCTTTAAACTACCCACTCAAGACAGGGGTATCAAGTGGATTCAATTGAGATCTCTCAATACGAATAATTTTCAAGTCGACAAGCAAGACCGGGAAATCGAAGAGGATCGATCACTCTTGAAGATCCGTGACCCGATTCGAAAGTTGAACGACGAGGAGGATACAAGCATCGACAATAGCTACGATCTTGTGAACACTGAAAGCAGCAAAGTGATTCACACGATGCTTCAATACCTCAATATCAAGTTCTTCCGTTTTATCCTCTCCCAAGCGAATGATCGTGGCAAGGTTGAAAGTTAATACCGAGGATGAGATAATTTGTCGGTCTTACAAGCTTGGAATCTGAACCCGACAATACCCTTGCATTCCTCACGAATCAAACTTGCGTCTCCGAACAACCACTATTGGATAATTGTGCAGTAATAACGTTCCTCAGCACTCAAGACAGTGCTAACGTTGGAGTATTGACTGCCGATATCATTCATAATCACAACAAATATCTCCACGGATGATAGAAAGAAGGCGAAGGAAAAGTATCTTGGTATTACATCAGAACGATCACCAGATTCGAAAGTATCATGATTAGCATGCGAAGTGATCAACAGATCCAGAAGTGATAAGATTCATCACGATATTCGTCCAATCACACGACCGCTTGTTCGTACCAACCGTGACACTCATTGGAGTTGGTCTAGCGAACGAGGAGGATACTTAGTCAATCAAAGGAAGGTCAAACAGTTTATCCACAGAATTTCAATATCATGCGGAGGCTTTTCTGCTTCATTGAGAAGCATCAATCCACTCGCTCTGCTCGGACTGACATTGGCTGTAAACTGCAAGAAAAGCATTACGACTCAACTTAATGGTGTTCCGATATCCAACAAAGTGAAATGTGACAGATTATTATAAGTTAATCTCGGTAGATGAACTCTGCCTCGTTGAAGGATCCAACTATACATATGAAGCTAATGAGGGATAAAGAAACCTCTGAATTGCTAGAATCAGCATTTAGTGACATTGGTTGCGTGTTTCATCCCGTCCAGCAGCGGGGTAAAGTGAAACCACGCACCATCCAATACCGGAAATACAGCGAACCAGCACCCGTCACTATCATCCCAAAATCTGTCACCTTTCTGAATACAACCTCAACCTGTTCTCTAGACCTGAAACTATCCGACAATACACCTACCGTCATGAAGTTAAGATTCATCAAGGAAGGAACAAGATTTGATCGCGTCTCTGACGACAGTATCACGGCGATCTTGCGCATCTTAGCTCTGAGCCAAACAACATGTCAGATCTGATCACTTGATCCCATTGCAAGGAAGAAATGGTCGTCCTTTTGGAATACGCCGTTGATGGACCATTCACTGGACTCGAGTATCGCCAACATCACGCCTGTCTGCATCAGCAACGAAACACAAGAGCATCCTGCTAAGGGAGCAAAAACTACATAGAAGATCCAACAAGTTGAGATGGAATGATGTCGAAACGGGGGGGATTCAAGAGCATGAGTGTCAACACCTCCTAAACAATCCAGAGCATCACACGTCGGAATCGTCAATCAGTGGGAAGCTGATAGGGTGAAATGATTGACAGACAGAGAGACACTGTGATCCAATCAGAGACAGATTAGGCTCTCCCAACGTATGTGACATGAGGAAATGAACCAACATCTTGTCGGAGTGGCGTGTCTCGATTGTGCAGATGACTTCTGCAGACACTTCATCCCCCAAGACGTATCGTGCTTCTCACTCCCCACTCATTCGGTCAAGATATCAGGAAACACGTTCCTCTTGCTCAAACGAAACGAGGACATTCAATCAAACCGGCGAACCAGAACCGATGCTAGGTCAAAGATCATCACCAGTGTCAGTACTTGCTGGACATTGAAGATTTCATCGAAGAAGAATGGCGAACACTATCCGAGTCACAGTAGTTCAAAAAATGGATATAGAAGAGAGAGACGACGTCTAAAAGGAAACTGACTTTCCAACTTATGCTTGGTATTACCGACATCCGTCAACCTCGTTGGAAGAAAGCTCATACCCGTCACATTCGGCGTTTTATTATTGACTTCAAACGGGAAGCATCACCCTTCAGAAGCAAGATCTGGACGGTACAACTCGTGACAACAGTGATATCGCTTCGGTTGACAATGGACCTCCTCCGGCGTTCAGACATTCACATGACGCTGTTGCCTGTGCTGTCATGCGACAGACATGTGGTGGAATCATGCCATGATGGAACGACACCAGTCCCAACAGAATAAGTGTCGAGGTTCACATCGCCCACCAGCTCCTACCACCACATTCCTTTCGCTGCATGACCTTGTCACTCCACGAAGACTCCAATCCGACTTCAGCTACAAACCAGTTTGGCACCACCGAACGGCTTGTCTCAGATTCAAATAGCCCTCCGCATCGCATTCCCAAGGACTCTAGAGGCGGGCAATTGATGACACATGACAAGCTGAGCTCGTGCGATATTTGTTTCAGATCATCTCGGGGATAATACCGTCTCCACTTGCTGAAGTTCGACACAAGTCTTCTTGTCATTGCCTTCCCATTTGGACTGCGAATCGAAAGGAAGATTCAGTTTCGCCAATTGTTGAATGATTTGGCTCCTGCTTACTCATTTGAGGGAATCAATCGAGCATTCCAGAACGCTCGTCAAGGTCTCTTGACTTTAAAACATTCATCCCTCCTGACTTGTTGCATCTTTGACATCCCTCATTGTGACGATTTGATTGTGAGGGACATACTCCAGTAAAATGAACAGGCGTCTTGGCTGGTCGGTAGTTCACACCATCAGAAGGACTGACTCTGACCAACATCAGGGTGTCTCTCAATGGGACGGTCGGCAATGCAAATCAAAGTGAACATGAAGAAAGAGTCTCATGACCAACAAACTCAGATTGAGTTGCGACAACGAAATCATTTATCAACTGATTGGCCGACAAGGACTTGACATCCAATCGCTAACCTGTCGCAACGCAAATCATCCCGCATTTTAGGAAATACTTTTGAGCAACAGTTCTAAACTCACCATCGGAACCGTCAACCTATTATTATTATTTCAATCGAGGTCGGAAGGTCCTGTCAGAGTTGAGTAGAGCCAGATCAGAAACAAGTTGGATTTGGGCGTCTCAAGGAATGAAGAATCTTGTCGAGCAGAAGACAGCACCGTCGGATGTGTTTCCAGAATGGGTATCTCCCACAGCACCAGCACAATTGATAGCGGAACGGAAACGGGATCGGCGGAGTTGGGAGGGAATGCGAGATGTTTTATGGACATCTCTGGAGAAAGAGGACCGTATAAATACGGGCATGCTTCGCACTTTCTTCAGCATATTCCTCTCAACCCCCGCCTTCATCGAAGTAGTGAGCAGCAGTGAACCTTCCCTCAAATGATGACTCGACATCAGTAGCCGCTCCTTCGATCAGATCAAGTATTGATGACAGAGCAGAAGAACAGACACCAAATTGAACAATCGGTGAGTTTCGTCAGAATGAAAGAGGATGGAGATGTCGGACATGAGAAGGGTTCTGCCGATGAGTGATGATGGAAGATCGACATCGACGTCATGTTGTCTGGAGAGTGATGGCTCTAAGTGGAGAAGGACGGGTTGACAGGACAGACTCGAGGGGACCGAAGAGAAAGAAGTCAGAAGAAACTGCATTCAATGCGAGAAAGTGGAAAGAGACAAGAGAAAAGGCTTTCCTCGAAAGATAGACTTGAGGAGAGGGTGCTGGACGTGAGCCGAGTTGTCTCCCACACGCATTTAGTGAGTCGAGTGTTCTCCTCACCTGTTCCCCATCTCCAATGCGGAACCTGCAGCGATTGTCCTCACTCTCCGGTAGTGAGTCGAGCTCGCTGACGACTACTACTCCGCTCCAATACTGATTGGTCGATCAGACTCCTTGCTCACCAACTGCTGGTGGCAGCTTTTGAGGAGCACGGCCGTTGTCATGGTGGAAGTGAGTAAATGGGTAGAGTCGTGGAAGTTCTCTTCTTTTCTTATTCTCACTATCACTCTCCACTTGATTTTAGTCCTTTTCAAATCTCAACCTGTTGATGAGCCCTGGTTATGTGTCGGATGGAGCTTGCGACATCCTTTACACAAACCAGTGCTCATCAACCTCTTTCTCTGCCACACAGCAGTTGAAAGAGGACATCGGTATGTCTTTAGCACTGCGGCGTTTCTCAATTGTAGCCTTTTGGTGGTTTCCACTTCATAAGTCATTCTGACTTCTCGGTTTCTCCAGTTTTTCATCCCCGTTGGGGCTTTTCTGGAATTATGGGCTAGATCCCACTTTTTGCTCATCAACCGCCCCCACTTGGGCAGAACCAGCTCGATGATTAACCTCTCGAGTTGGGATTTTTTAACTTTCAACAGATAAAACTTATTATTTGTATTTGTTGATCGGCCAACCCATGGACCGTCATTCACGGACCCAGGGACTCACTCAACCTGTTGATGAGCACTGGTTTGTGTAAAGATCTGCGTCTAGACTTTTCCAGATCTGAGTCTAGACCTACCCACGAATTCGGGAAATGCGATGTTGGGATGTTCAAAGAAAGCTCGACCTGCAACAAGCTGAACAAGAACAACACACTCTCCGCACATCCGTGCTCGCCAGACACGTCGACATTCGACACATCAACCTGTGTCGCCGCTGGGTGTGCTGCTCGTCATTGGTCAGTCGGCGGGGAATGTGTTGCTTCGCCTCTCCTTTCTCGGAAGGAGGTCGAACTCCGGTCGTGGTGGGAAAGATTTGGATGGATCATCGTTGTTGTCATTGTCACACTCGTTGTTGTTGTCGTCGTCCTGAGTGCGGTCTGTGTCTGTTACTGTCGACGTCGAAATAAAGACAAGGATCGTCTGGACATCGATCAGCAACCAACGGATTACGATCTGACATTGATTTAGCTCCTCCTTCTGCTTCTTTGCCCTTTCCCATGTTGGGCATTGACCGAACACTGAGACGCTTAATCTTTTCGAACATTTCATTCTGAATCATCCAGTTCTCTTCTCTGTTTTCATTTCAATGATCTGTCCGGACGATCTTCTGCCAGTTTTCTTGTTAACTCCAGATCCTTTGTGAAAATGATCGAAGAAAATGAGGATTAAATGAAGATGAAACGATTAGATCGAAAAGTCAATTTGGGATCAGACAGAGGAGACAGCCACTCTTCATCATTTTCCACTTTCACCACGCCCGTGCAAGCAGTGATACTGATTGGGTTTTTTGGGGATTGTTGTTTCTCCATATCGAACGAAAGCGACTTCAGAATGTCAAACAGGCTCAATTGGGAGATTGCCACTCATCAAGCTAATCGTTCTTGCCCCAAGGTGCACAAACGGATGGCCACTGGAGTAATACACGATTTTTCGCATGTGGAGCTCGATCTCGTCCAGCAAGCCTTCTGCACACATTTGGGTCAAAATTTGTTGTTTTCGCTTTTGAATAATTGTTGAGTTGATCCACCACGTTCTGAGGCTATTCATGACACTCTGAAGAGGTTTTATCGTTGCGAGGCTCGATACGGGAGAGCGAGACTGTATGTGCATGTGAAAGCGAGAGACGATGATAAAAGAATTGTGTCGTCTGTTCCAGGTTTGGTGAGTTTTGGATCATCGTTCCGATCATTTCAAAGAACGGTTGGGAAGTGGGTGACTCGACGAATTGCTGCCTGTTCTTCAACACGAAATGGAGAAATGGTTTGACTAGATCAAAAACTCGGTAAGGAAGATCAGGACACAGTTCTCCGTTGATCTTTCCGTGGTCGGCTGATTGATTGGAGTGCGAATAAGTCTGAAAAGGGCAGGAAGGAATTCACGATACGAATCAAATACAATAAGTTGTGTGGCCTCACATGCATTTCCTGCAGAAAAACGCGTGTGGGAGGAGAGAAAAGTCGCGCATCAACAATGTCGAAGCGAGTCAGATCACGGGTATGATCCACAATTCTATCCAGAAATGACAATGTAGAGATCACTAGTGATTCGTTGGAGCACGTGAGGAGTGGAATGAGAGATCTCACAAAACCAGCACAGGAGCCATTCGATGTTGGAACAAGATCTTTCAGAATGTGGTCCTCAGTGATAAAACTGGCGTATTGGGGTGTGAGACTCTTCAGAAGAGCACAGGCTTGTCTGGTGGCTGCATCGTTAAGAGGACTTCCTTCCTTGACGAAGTCAACAAGTGAGCAAAACCCTTGCGAGAACTCTTCGATGGTTTTGATGGTAGTCGGATCTTTCTCAGAAACAATGGTTCAACAGCTTCTTTATCCGTCGAGTGGGTTGCTCTTGATGAAGTTTCCATCAGAAACGAAATGTTGAATCGTTGATTGGATCCATACCCATAATAACAGGAACTGTCAGTTGTTTGCTTTTCTGTTCAACATATCCGTCTGGCAGACGAGAACTTTCTCAAAAGGCTCTCCATACATAGAATTTCACCCTCTTTTTTCCGTTTGCATGACTGATATCGACTACTCCTCCTGTCGAACACGAGAACATGATAGCATTCTCTTCGTATGTCACCTCGAAATGTGAAGCAAAAGGGGTGATTGAATTAGAGGTTTCGAGTTGCGATGAGTTCATTGAGTTCGATTGGGATGACGTTCTGGTCGATGGATTTGGAAATGTTGAGATGACCGGATGGCCGAGAGCTTCATTGGTGCTGTGTTCCTTTGCACTCTTCACATCAGAGAATCCCTCCTCTGCGACAATAGCCAAGATGACCTTTCTCATCTCGCTCTTTCTGATGCACTTCTGATCCACAGGATGAACAAACAGTCGTCTTGGACAGTTGTTTCCGAATGGATGAATGAATGTTCGTCCTGTCGTCGGATTCCCCCTTTCTGATTCAATCGAGATCAGACATTGGATTGAAGTCAGAGACTCTTCGATGTTTTGTCACCACGCTGTGAATTGAATCTGAGAGAAGTCGAAATTGGTGACGTGAGCGACTCTCGTTGTCGAAACACTCGCTCGGAGAAGGGCACAGATGATCCCACAGCCATGTTCGTAGTCTTCCAAGAACCGAGAGCGACACACACTCTCCACAACAACATCAACGGCACCAGCACGAACCAGCCACTCGCACGCTTTCGATGAATCATCGACCGCCCGAGAGAGAGTCAGCAATGCGAGCGACACCTGAACAGGAGAGAGCGATCTGAAAGAAGAAGAGGACGATGAACAACGAGAACAACAAACAGGAGATTCTTCAGCGTGGTCATCAAGTGAAATGGATGAAGCCACTTCAGAACGAAGCGAGGAGCGTGATGGAGATTGAGCAGGCTTTGTTGACTGTTGAGTTCATTTGTGTCTGACCAGGAAGGAGTGAAGTCATTCCATTCAGAGATCGCTGTCATCATATCAAACAAAAAGACAATCTTCATGTGAGGCGTGAGTGAGAGGATGGACGGTTCGAACGAAAGCAAGAAGAGGGCTGTCGAAGTGGAGAGGGAGGGAGTGAGACGAAACAATGGAGACATGCTCCAACAACTCGAGGTTCACATGACCATTCGATGTAACACCAGGTTGGCACAGAATGGAGAAGAGCGAGCGGAGAGCAGGACACTCGCCAAACGGAGTGAAGGAGGAGAAAGTGATCACATTCAGGTCATTAACGATCAAATGGTCACTCCATCGATTTGCAGAGAGGATCTGAGCACGGAGAGTGAGGAGATTCTCAACTGGGAACAGATCCGGAAGAAGGGAATCTGCTCGTGATCGTGCAAATATCAGAAAGAGATCTTGACCGGCTGTGTTCCATTCAGATGTCTCATTCCAATCCGGTGAGGAGTGAGAGGGTGGAGAGAGAAGGATCTGGTGGAAGCCGCGAAGGAAGAAAGGATGGAGTGTGGAGAAAAGATCACGCAGTGGGTATGGATGTCGTGTGACAAGTTGCGCCCAATAGAGAAGACCACGCTGAACATCAAAAAATTGGCAAGATCGCATATTTCGCTCGATCATGAGTTCGAATGGGAATGTCTGAACAAACAGAATCGGTGAGTAGTGCAGAAAAAGGAGGTCAAATGCGATTAAGTCTGGACGGAAGAGAAGTTCCACAACTTTTTCTGGACAAGTTCGATTGTTGCGACGAGATGAAGCGAAAGCATGATACACAAACAGACTGAGACATGCGTTGCGGAGAAAATGATCAGGTGTGTCTTTCGAAGCATATTCCTTCCAAAGAAAAGAAGCCAAGTCAATCGAAGTATCAACAAACGTCTCAAAGGACTGGACGAGCGAAGGGGAGTGCGGTCGAAAAGATGGAAAGGGGTTCGGGTCAGTCAGAATGCGGACTGCATCGAAGAACGTGAGTGGATCCACAATGTAGGGTTTGCAGATTTGGTGAATGAAGGTTTCAGATAGTCGGATGGTTTCGATTCCTTCTTGAATAGCCCATCCCGTGACCTGGATGACGAGACTTCTTTCATCATACGTGCGATCGGAGAGTGTCTTGGCGAGAGAAGCGATGTGTGACTGAACAAAGGGGAAGAAGAGTGGTAACTTCCGAGTTAGGACGAGATGAGCACAATTCGACAGAATCGTGTTGGATGATCCCAGACAGCTCACCAGACCATCCACGAATTGCTGACTCAGCTCAAAATGGTTCGAGGTCTGATCCTGCTGAGCAAGTTGGGCAAGCTGGCCAAGGCAGGCGGTGAGAGATGTGTCGTCGAGGTCGAAGATGGAAGATGAGAAGAAGAGAGGGGAGTGGGAGAGTGGTTGGAGGGGAGGATTTGGCGACGGGCGAGAAGCGAGTGTGGATGGTGTTCGATCAGAATTTGGCTGTTTGCTCAAAATGGTGTGGATCGTCTCCACAACGAAGAGTCGCTCTTTCGACGACAATTGTGTCGTGTTCGTCCACTGCGATGTTCCAGTGTCTGTCAACTCCGAATTAGACACGGTTCGCATCTCGTTTCCACTTTCCGATCCAAAGAACGAGAGTGCTGAGTTTGGTGGCGATGGTGGGCGTTCGTTCACAGATGTGAAGAATCGTTGGTCGGCGTCAAACGGAACAGACGAGCCTGAACGAGACAGCGACAACGACGAAGAGACGTTCGAGTGAGTCCACGATCTGTCAGATTCAGAGTTCGGAGTGTTCACAACCTGGTTCTGCATTTCTTCCAGAATCTCTCGAAGAGGTGACATGAACACGTCATCCGAGAGGAACATCAAATCAGAATAAACTATCTTCCCATCAGCCAGATCCTCCACAAACTGCAAAAACCATCTCCACTCGACTGATCCTGATGACCTCTGAAGAACCTCTCCGATCTCCATCAAGCGATGAAAGACTGGCATCAGAGCTTCCTTTGCTGACGATTCAGAGTGGAGGGTGAGATTAAATGCATGAATGAATGGAAGAATATCGTGTTTAAATATTACAGCAAGAGGGGGGTTTACAAGGTAGAGACTTACACCATCCTTATCAATTCTGTTTCGGGGGAAGAAAGAGGAATCGTTGATGGTGAGACTGTGCAGATGGGAGAGGAGTTGGTTTTGGATGAGTTGGAGCAGATCTTGTTGGGTGAGTCCCTCGCAGCTCAGAAGTCCTCGCTGCGCGAGATGACGCACACATGTTAGTGAGATGATGGTCCAAATGTCTTTATTTCGAAATTCCGGAGGAGGGAGGAGTCGATCGCACGATTGGAGAGATTCCAGGAAGTCATCGAAATAGGAGGTCAAAAGGCGAAGATCGGAAGCGAAGGTGGAAGGAGGGTGGAGAAGGAGGGGAGAGTCTGTTGATGTGGATTGGATATGGAAAGAGAAGGAGCGATCGACCACAATGTCTTCCTTCGTCAAAACGACCCCACGGGACTTGCAGTGGTATCCAGTTGCCAACGACAGCACAAGCTCCACAAACCATTTCAAAATCAGCTGAAAACAGTCACAAAACAAGAAAAACAAACTGAGCAGGGAATTTGCAGTGGCGACAACACCAAAAATGATGTGAAATCAGCCAGGTTCAGATGAGAAGGAGAGTGCGTGTTAGGAAGAGAAAGATGTGATGTGTTATGGTTGGATGGGTTAGATGTGTCAAAGGCGAGAATCGAGTTGACAATTTCGTCCAAAATCCAATTGTTGTCAGGATGCCCAGGCGAGAGAAATCTGAGTGTGAATCGGTGAGGATCAGATGAAACATCCATCAATACAATTGAATTTGTTGTGTTGGAGAAGATTTCGATTACCAGATTCCGGAATCCACAAACGAAGAGAGGATGATGCAGACTCTGAAGACTCGACGGACAATGCTCGGAGAACTCTTCCATCGCCACAATGAAATGATGGAGATGCTGTGGCATCGTCAGCCACGTCGGATCAACAGTCGATTCTGCCGAGATCACTGAACGAACAATCGAAATCATTTCACGCGACAACTCCCACAGAACAGATGTCAGTGAAGGAGATTCCAGCAGATCGCCGGAGAATATAGATGGTCTGGATATTCTTTTGCGAACGGCATCCCAATCTGATGGATCAATCTCTGAAAACAGAAGAGAAAAGCAGAAGGTGAACTACACACTTATTCCAACATGAAATTGTGGTGTCACAACAATATCTTCTTTATTCATATCACTACATTCTGATATGCGAGTTTTCACAAGAATTTCTGCAACCACT
Source organism: Blattamonas nauphoetae (assembly GCA_033064195.1). Taxonomy (NCBI): domain Eukaryota; phylum Preaxostyla; order Oxymonadida; genus Blattamonas; species Blattamonas nauphoetae. The sequence continues at coordinate 3,668 of JARBJD010000657.1, read as the reverse complement.
AATTCAATGAAGAGACGAATCAGTTCCTGAAACAATACATCACCAATGAAATCCAAACTGTCGGATTGTTTTCGAGGAACAGTGAACGAAGTGTACTTTGTGGAGAGGATGTCATAATATCATTGAAATGCAAGCAGTGGATTCAGTTGGAATGATCAGACCCCTAAACTTGAGTGACCTCCATCAACTCATCTCCAAAATTGCCAACTCATGACAAATAAAAGATACACAAGGTTTATTCTTCGAGGAAGACTCCAAAATCCGAGATTCGATCTTCGAAAAGGTGATGTGGTACAGCATCAGATCTACCGTCTCGACAGGCGTGTGGGAATGGAACGAAAGCGGTGTGATGGGAGCTCCGTCCACTCTCACCGTGCTGAAGAAGCGAGGAACACACGTGATCAGAGTGAAAGGGGTGTTGGACCGAAACAGCGCTTCTGTCCCATCCACATTCAACTCGGCCTGCTCCTCGTTGCTCAGCTCGGTGCTCAGAAACGACGTGTCCCACACGAGCGTTTCTCCGGCGTTCTCCGATTGTTCTGAATTTGTGTGTATGACTTTAGAAAACAGACCAAAATGAGGATTTGAGTCTGGAAAGAAAAAATGAAAAGACAATGATCGTGTGAGTGAAATTGATTCATCCCAAATCATGTCCCGTTCCTTGAAATGTCACACTCGACTGCTCCAACTCTCCCAAAACGCGATTGGAATCGGAACCTTCTTCGTTCGAACATCAAGAGCGAAGACGAGAGGGACAGGAATGTTGACAAAGTGGTGTGGCTGTTGGACACGATCAACAAAGAAATGCAGTGTCCTCTTCTCCAAATCAGCCTCCGCCGACCACTCCTGCCCTCTCCGAGGAACGGCGTTCTGAGCAATGATTCGGCCAGCCGTAGAGGTACCCGTTGTTTCTGTTCATCATCGCTGCATTTGGTGAAGTATACACAAATGTTGTCAAATGGTTGTGATATTTTGTCGCGTCAATCACACCCATCACTGGATGAAGAAAGAGGATGAATGGAAAACTGGCAAACGGACGATGACATCTTCAATCTTGAGGGACATGCGATGAATGCCTTTCAAAACAGGTTTCGTGAAACAACCAGCATGCTCTTGAGTGTTGATTCGAGTGACTGTCGCTGATTTCATGATGAAGCAAGTCGGATCGAACGTGACGATGATGTTGTCTGCTTTAATCTGCTCAATGGTTTGGCTCAGTTCTTCCACCCGACGATTGAGAGCGATTCGCATGAGTTCCTTCTTTCTTTGAGTGACTGTAATTCGGATTGAGACGTCTTCTCTTTGGACAGCAGACTCGTCTTTTCTGTTCAAGTTGGGTGATCTTTCGTTCTGATTCACTGAGCTTCTCTTGGAGTTGGTCATGGTCTTGCTGAAGCTGGTCAAGCTGCTGCTGGAGATTGGAGAATTCTGTTTGTGATGAATCCATTGATTCCATTGTTTTCTTCTCGACGAGAATCAAACTGCCTTCTTCGTTTGTTTCTAACGATTCCAAGCAACGTTTGGTTTGGCGCGTGATGGAAGGAGTTTGAGAGGGAGATTGTCAGGGTTGGGAGGCGTGAGTACATTTAGGCTTATCGTGAGATCTTTTGATCTCACGATGAGATTTCTAGGTGAGATCAGTCTCCCTATTTAAGCGTATCTATTTCTCCAACTTTCTTGTTTTCTCCTCTGATTTTTAGAATATTTCATGTCCAAAATGATTCCACTTCACCCCTATTGACTTCCCTTCTCTCTTTTGTCGCAAAACGGTTTGATGACGCCTCTTTACCTGTTCAAAACTTGAAACAGTCCGTCACTCCTTCCAGCTGAACTCATTTCCAACATAAAAGTGTCAGATGAGTATTTCCTTCTCTTAACTCACGTTTATCCTCTTTGTTTTGTGGTTCAAACTCCAATCAAGAGGATCCAACAGCTTCAATGGGCTTCTTTTGACTTCACTTTACAATTCATCATTTCACTTTTGATAGAGAATTTGAGATAAAATTGTGTTTTGAAAAGCTTTTAGAGGCGAATTGAAAGAAATCAGGAGGTGAGATCAAAAATGGTGAGATCGGTCTGATCGAATCCCATGCCTGGAGATTGTGAGAGTTGGGAGAGAGAAGATTGGAGAAGTCGCTTGTTTGGGATTGGAGTGTGGCAATCGAAGCACTCGTCCAGGATTGAGAGAATGAGTTGGAGAAGAGAGGAGATGAGTCGATTGTTTTGTCTGTTGGTGGTGGCTGTTCATCTAGTTTATGTTGTTGTGATTGGATGTGGTTTGTGAGGAGGGTGGGCACGTGGAACCATTCGAAAGAGTTGACTTTGTTTCGCGAAGGGATAGATGAATCATTCAACCATTCCAATATAGACTCGATTGTCGGTTGATTCTAAGGAAAGTAGAGGCGTGAGGAAAGAGCGAGAGTGATGAGGACGAAAAACAAGACACAAACCATGGCGTTTTGTTCGCTGAATGTTGAGATATTCTTCAGAGAATCGAGAATGAAAGAGAGAGAATGGGAAAGAAGCCAAAGTTATGATGTCAAATCGATTTTTCACACCTGTTGAGGTTCTGCAAACATCTATCCGAGATTAGATCCTCCCATAAACCTGCCGAACTCATCACGCTTTTCTCACAGTTTACCATAATTCTGCTTCTAAGATTAATTTTGGACTTTGGAGATATAGCAAGGGAATGGTCCATTGAAAGAAGGATTCATTTTCATCGTGTTCTTTCTTTCTCTGTGTTTCGTGACGAATGAGATTTGTTGATTTACAGTCTGTTTCAAAAGATCTCCAACTGTTGCAAAATGTTGAGATTTGTTTCAAAAGATGGATGATCGACACGATACCCTCACCCATAATAGTATTTCTCCCATCATGACCACTTTTACATCAGACTTTTCTCTTTTTCGAATGCATGAATAGATGATTCATGACCTGAAAGACGGTATATCTTCTTTTTAGAGAGAGACAAACATATCTTGTCGAGATTTTCTTTCATTGATTTTTCATCATCTTTTGCTCTCATTTTTCATCTTCTTCTCAATCAGAGCTAGATCCTTCATTAAAACACGAAATTACTCGGTGGTTTGCATTTTCGTCACTTTTAAACTTATATTCCCAGATGAAACGAACTCATCCATTCCGCAGCAACATTTTGATCGGTATGTCAGTTTTCCTCTTTTCTCATCATATACTCTCATCCTCTCGACTTCTAGACGCCATTTCACAAGTTGTTTTCAGGTGAACACACTCCAGGCTTGCAAAAGCTGCAAGAACGCTTTTCCTGCTTCTCTATCATCACGTCACGATCATCAAGGTTTCCTCTTAAATTCCCTTCTCATCATTTTGATATGTTGTTATGACCAATTGTCACTCACGAGTTTTTCAACCCGTCCAAACACTCCCAATATGTGTATTTGTACTTGATTTCATTTTTCTAAATGTTCATTCCCTTCCATTGTTCAACTTGTAATTTTTTCTGCACTACATTGCCCATTCATTTCATAACTTCCACTTCACGAGATCTTGGTCCCTATCTTTTGATTAACATGCGATGTTTTTAGACGCTTTGTATTTTTGTGACATCGACATTCTTTTATTCTCATTTTACTCTCAAAACCGATGTACAATTTTTTCTTATTCGTCATTTCACCTCGATGACTTTT